>OY856409.1:195991323-196178823 GCA_963693085.1 Alisma plantago-aquatica
AACGGAATGGTTTCGAAATACACAATTCCAACTCATTTTTTGTAAAAAATCAGGATTGATATAATAATTGTATCTATATTAATCCATACTACATTAAGATTTAATTCAATTAAGAACATATTATATATAAGAAAAAAATGAGGGAAATCCTCTTTTCCTGGACTTATTTAATAAGATCATGAAATATTTTGACTTATCTATTTCTCACTTTATACATAATGGGCTTAACTGGAACAATACATGATATCCTTGTAGTATTTTTGGGATTAGTTGTTAAATTAGGGGGTATAGGAGTAGTTTTATTTACCAATTCCATATTTTCTGCCTTTTCATTGGGATTGGTTCTTGTTTGTATATCCTTATTATATATTATATCAAACTCCTATTTTTTGGCTGCTGTGTAACTCCTTATTTATGTGGGAGCTATAAATGTTTTAATCATATTTGCTGCAATGTTCACAAATAGTTCTGAATATTATAATGATTTCAATCTTTGGACTGTTGGAAACAACCTTACTTTGCTAATTTGTACAAGTATTTTTTTTCACTAATTACTACTATCCTAGAGACGTCGTGGTATGGGATTATTTGGACTACAAGATCAAACCAAATTATAGAACAGGACCTGATAAGTAATGTTCAACAAATTGGGATTCATTTATCAACGGATTTTTTCTTCCATTTGAACTAATTTCGATAATTCTTTTAGTTGCTTTGATAGGTGCAATTAGTATGGCTCATCAATAAAATACTAATTACAATTTCTTAGAATTAGGAATTATCCTAAATAAAAAAAATGTCTTGTTTTATTTTATCATGTGTTATTATTATAACATAACACTCTTTTTTTATATACATTATTTTTCATATATATATTATAACATATTTAAGTATAATATAAAAAAATAGTCGAAGGTAAATAAAGTTCTAAATTTGATCAATCAACAATATTTTTTTTGTTCTATACTTTTTTTTAATCAAATCGTTTGAATAAATGTTCATTCATATTGATTCAAATGAATTGAGATTGATGAGGAGTTAGTCAATGACGTTTGAGCATGTACTTTTTTTGAGTGCCTATTTATTTTCTATCGGTATCTATGGATTGATCACAAGTCGAAACATGGTTAGAGCGCTTATGTGTCTTGAACTTATACTAAATTCGGTTAATATCAATCTCGTAACATTTTCTGATTTATTCGATAGTCGTCAATTAAAAGGAGATATTTTCTCCATTTTTGTTATAGCCATTGCAACTGCTGAAGCAGCAATTGGACTAGCTATAGTCTCGTCAATTCATCGAAACAGAAAATCAACCCGTATCAATCAATCAAATTTGTTGAATAAATAGTCATTATCATATAAATCTAATTAACAATAGATTATTTTAATGTATAATAATATTATTATTTTGAATTATTTCTAATAGTAATATAAATTTCTATTAATAATGAATATTCTAATTAGAAATTGGAATATTTACTAATTTTAGTTAAATTAGCATGTAAGATTTGTATTTCCATCTTTTTTGTAATAAAGAATTCAAGTTTATTGGCTCTTTCTCGTAAACATATCCAGAAATCCATTTATTCTAAAAAATTATGGTAAACCACTGATTTGTCTGGTATTATACTATAGAATTCATTTACTACTTATTTTTTTTACCAGATCAAAATATTTTATTTCCAAAACTAAAATTTATAGATACAATGTCACATTCAGTAAAAATTTATGATACATGTATAGGGTGTACTCAATGTCTACGAGCTTGCCCCACAGACGTGTTGGAAATGATACCTTGGGATGGATGTAAAGCTAAACAAATTGCTTCTGCACAAAGAACTAAGGATTGCATAGGCTGTAAAAGATGTGAATCTTCTTGTCCAACGGATTTTTTGAGTGTTCATGTTTCATTATGGAATGAGATAACCCGTAGTATGGGTCTAGCTTATTGATACGTTACAAAAAATTCCACTTGAATCATTTTATTTGATTCCTATTTTTTCATCGACAAAAATCCGTACTCAGAAGAAAATATTTTCTCGAGTACGGATTTTTATGGTCAAATTGTATGTTATCTTTACCACGAGCTATTTTCCTTGGTTAACAATAATTGTAGTTTTTCCGATATTTGCGGGTTCCTTCATTTTTTTCTCCCACATACAGGAAATAAGGTAATTAGGTGGTATACTATATGTATATGCCTATTGGAACTCCTTCTAATGACTTATGTATTATGTTACCATTTTCGATTGGATGACCCATTAATACAATTGGAGGAAGATTATAACTGGATAACTATTTTTTATTTTCACTGGAGACTGGGAATCGATGGGATTTCCATAGGACCCATTTTACTAACAGGATTTATCACAACTTTAGCAACTTTAGCAGCTTGGCATGTTACTCGAGATTCATGATTGTTTTATTTTCTAATGTTAGCAATGTACAGTGGTCAAATAGGGTTATTTCTTATCGAGACCTTTTACTTTTTTTCATGATGTGGGAGTTAGAATTAATTCCTGTTTACTTACTTTTATCTATGTGAGGGGGGTAAAAATGTTTGTACTCAGCTACAAAGTTTATTTTATACACCGCAGGGGGTTCCATTTTTCTATTAATGGGGGTTTTAGGTATAGGTTTATATGGTTCAGATGGGCCAACATTGAATTTTGGAGCATTAGCTAATCAATCATATCCCGTGGCCCTGGAAATTCTATTATATTTTGGCTTTCTTATTGCTTATGCTATCAAATCACCGATTATACCCCTACATACATGGTTACCAGACACCCACAGAGAAGCACATTATAGTACATGTATGCTTTTGGCCAGAATCTTATTAAAAATGGGAGCATATGGGTTGATTCGTGTCAATATGGAATTTTTACCCCACGCACATTCAATATTTTCTCCATGGTTGGTGATAGTGGGAACGGTACAAATAATTTATGCAGCTTCAACCTCTTTCGGTCAATGTAATTTAAAAAGGAGAATAACCTACTCTTCTGTATCTCATATGAGTTTTATAATTATAGGAATTGGTTCCATAACAAACACAGGACTCAATGGAGCCGTTTTACAATTATTGTCTCATGGATTTATTGGCGCCACCCTTTTTTTCTTAGGGGGTACAAGTTGTGATAGAACACATCTTATTTATCTTGATGAAATGGGAGGGATATCTATCCCAATGCCAAAATTATTTACCCTGTTCAGTAGTTTTTCAATGGCTTCTCTTGCATTACCGAGAATTAGTAGTTTTGTTGCAGAATTAGTAGTATTCTTTGGAATAATTACGAATCCAAAATATCTTTTAATGCCAAAAATACTAATTACTTTTGTAATGGCAATTGGAATGATATTAACTCCTATTTATTTATTATCTATGTCATGTCAGATTTCTATGGATAAAAGTTCTTAATTGTTCCAAAGTCTTATTTTGTGGATTTTGGCCCCCTAGAACTATTTGTTTCAATCTATATCTTTCTTCCCATAATAGCAATCAGTGTTTATCCTGATTTTGTTTTCTCATTATCAGTTGATAAGGTAGAAGCTATTCTATCTAATTATTTTTATAGATAATCTTAATGAATTGAATTGAAATTCAAGTAAAAAATCAAAAAAATTATATGATTTTTCATTTTGAAAATAGTTCATTGTGCAATAAGAAATAAAGTGAAGTGAATTAAAATATTTATTTCGAGTTTTGGATAATTATTTAACCCCATTTCATCGTTCAATAAAAAAATGGGGTTAAATAATTATAAAAAACTCACACAAATTTTCCTTATATGTGAAAGTTATATAGAAAAGGATTATCTGAGATATTCTTTAAATGGTTTATTCAATTAGATGGGACTACAAATGAACCATAACTATGTAGACCTATTCCTAATAGATTGACACTAAAGTAGCATATCCAAATTATAAGAAATCCTATAGAAGCTACAATTGCTGAATTCATACCTTGAAAATTTTGGTTTGTTATAGTATGTAAATAAATAGAATATACGGTCAAAGTAATAAAAACCCAAGTTTCTTTAGGGTCCCAATTCCAATAAGATCCCCATGCTTCATTAGCCCATACTACTCCAGAAAGAATTCCTATGGTTAAAAAGGTAAATCCTAGACTAATGACACGATAACTCCTATAATCCAATGTTTTAGTCAATTGATATTTATAATAGTTTTTAAATGAAAGCAAACCCATACTTTGTAAAATATTTCTTTTCTCATTGGAGTGAATTTCATCAAATAAAATGGAACTAATTAAGAAATTATTTCCTTTAGAAAAAAAATTGATGTTTTTTCTAAATATAATGACTAAAATAGCGATTGAAAATAAGGATCCAAATAAAAGAGTTGCATAGCTCAACAACATCATACTTACAGGCATCATCAACCACTAGGATTGCAAAGCAGGTACTAATATTGTCGATTGATGTATTTTGGTTGAAAGACTAAAAGTAGTGAAGCCCTGAGTAAAAATAGCACTCGGCGCGCTTATTGTGCTTAAATAATTTTGCTTTTCATTATTTCTAAAATAAAGAATCATATGAATAATGAAGAAACTCCATGAAAGGAACATTAATGATTCATATAAATTACTTAATGGGAAATGTCTCGAATAAATCCAACGAATAACTAATAGTCCTATTATAGATAAAAAAAGTAGCTATCATACCCTTTTGTGACGAATTACATAATCCTACAATTTCATGAAGTAATAGGGTCATCAAATGAATCATAATAACAATTGAAATAATCGAGGAAGATATGAGTTAATATATGTTCTAAAGTTATAAATATCATATAAAAAAGATAATCCGATTAGTGAATAAAATAAAAATAAGGAATTGCTTATTGAATACATTGTAGAATTTATTGTATTCTTTTTATATTTTTATTTTATTGTGTTCTTTTTATATTATAGAATGATGTCGCCACTCAGACTCGAACCGAGATGCTCTAGCACTGCTTCCTAAGAGTAGTGTGTCTACCGATTTCACCATGGCAGCTTGCTTGAAATAATAATAGTTTGTACATCTGGAATCGTCGAGATTTAACGATTCAATGCAAGTTGGTTTCCATTTATATATAGATATAGAAAACAAAATGGATAGTGAACAGGGGGTTTTCACTTCCTATTGGAATTTTACTGTACTTTTCACAAAAATTCTTTTTAAGAATTTTTGTGAAAAGTACAGTAATAGAAAAAATATACGTATTACAAATTATTATTCCATATATTACAAGATATTACAAGAACTCATTATTAATCTATAAGTAATGCAACTATGATTTGACAGATATCCTATCATGGTGAAATTGAATCCGCATATTTGTGGCATTCTAGTGACTCTCACTAGGATCTGACAGATATCCTCTCATCATATCCAATACATACGAGACAATGGGATGAGTACATAATATTGCGAATGCAATTTGGCATATTACTCATGTATTCCTATTCTTCACAAGAATTGGGATACTAGACTCCTAAGAAAATGACTTCTTGGAATATAAATAAGTTTTGTATCATTGAGTACTTGCATGTTGAACCCTTTCAACATATTACCAATGTATGTGCTCTTACTTAGGTCAAAAAGCTTTCCAGATCTATCCATATAGATCCCAATTCATATAATATAGGATGCTTCACCTTGCTAGGTTTAACATTTGTAGTATAAGGATGTTATTCCCCATCATTATGTGGAATATGAATATACTTCCACTAAACCTTTATAACTATAGATTTCATCTTCAATCTAACTCAAGTTAAACTCTCTAACTATCTTATCAAATAGAAAATTCCCACTCTAAGATGTTCACTTCAATCCACAGATTAACCTTTGTAGCTTCTAGACTTTATTTGCAATTTTGGATTTATAAAACCTTTAGTTTGTGTCACGTACACATCCTCTCGACTATTCCTATTAAGTAACACAATTTTAACATCCAATTTACCAAATCTTACAATCATACTAAGTTGTACTGGAAAGCATGATCATGATGGATTTAACCATGGAAACTAGTAAAAAGACTTCATCATGTTCAACACCTTAAACTAGTTTGAAACCTTTTTCTATCAATTTTCTCTTATAGGTTTGGACACTACCATCCATGTCGGTCTTTTCTAAAAGACCCAAGTGCACCCTATGGGTTTTACCACTTTAGGTGGATCCACTGAGGTGATACCTTATTGGTTTACATGGAGTCCAACTTTGATCTCATAGCCTCAAGCCATATCAGACTTTAGTTCCTTAATAGCTTCTAGTTAGATTGTTGAGTCAACATGTATGACCAACTCACTACCTTCTTGAGTTATAAGATATCATAATCTTTCAAAATCAAGGTGTGTTCTACTCAATCTATGAGGTTTTGTGTTACATAAGGAACTTGAGATCCCACAATAATTTGTGACTCTCATTGTTCCCACTATACCCCTTTAGGTTCAATGTTTTGTTGTTTGTCTCAAACATTCAAGTTCTACTTTTCTCCCACTGATTCCTTTGGAATTAAATTCCTCTACAAGAATTCAGTCATCCTTGCAAAAAACACCTTTGTTGTTGGATTGGAGTATAAAAGTAGTACTTAACAAAATAACATTTATGTGATCTGCAGATAAAGACTTTAAGAAACTATTTTCTTCGATAGGATTTTAATTCTAATCTTTACAAAATACATATAGGGACACCTCCCATTCCATATTTCATATGGTGTCTTTTAAACCATTTTAGACGGTACATTGTTTTAGTGTAAAGCTTGTGCCAAAAAGGAAATAGGAAGGTTAGCTAGATTTATTGATAATCACATTGTGACTAACAATATGTGATACCTTCTTTCTGATACAGTATCATGATAAACTATCATTGTGTTTTAGGTGGAGTCGTCATGATACATTATCATAGTCTCCCATAAGGTGGCCAAACTCTTGGTTTAAAATATGTCAACATTGGTCACATCGAAGTATCCTAATACTTTTACCAAGTTAGTTAAGTACTTCATTCATGATCTCTATGAACACTTCAAGAGATCTATACTTATATTCATTGAATACAAACATCCATATCTATTGATAGCATCAATAAATATAATGACATATTGGTAGCTACCTTTACCATTATTCTAAAAGGTCTATATTCATCAATATGTATGAGCCCTAACAAAATAGTCGCTCTCCCACTACATATAATGAAGATGCCTTTGTCATATTTTCCAACAAATACAAGTTGCATGTCTCTAATGGTTAAATAACCAAAAGAGTCCATATAAACATCATTATGGATTTTTAATAATGCATATTTCATTTATCTACTTTTAGATTTCAATGTTGTAGGTATTCATTATTTGATTCATCGAGTCATTCAATATATATATAATGGTCTCTAGAAATATATATTATAAACTATTAGACATTGTCTTACTTCCATAAAAGATCTTATCTTTCAAAGAAAAACATCATATATATTCATAATATTCTTATCCATAAAAGATACATGATGTTTTTCATTAATGGTAGGTATATAATAGTAATTCACTTCTATTACATGCCCATTACATGAATGAAAAAATCCCACTATAGTGGCAGCAACAGTTGCTCCACACAGTTCTAGCTTACTTCTTCTTAATTCCTTAAGTGTAGATCTCTATCTCTTTCTTCTTCCTAAGTTCCTCTATATAAAGAGGACAATTCCTTTTCCAGTGCCCATGCTGGTGATAATGGTGGCACTTTTCTTCCTTATTCACTCCTCCCTTAGTTTTCAGTGCATAAAACATTGGCTTTTAGCTAGCTTTAGAACACTTGTTAGCTTTGCCTTTTTTCTTAGACTAACCTATACTAATCATCATCACAGATTTGGGTTTGTCCTTCTTCATCCACGCTTCATATGTCCTCAACATGCCAAGTAATTCTGACGATGACTTTTTAAAATCATTCATGTAGAAGTTCATGACAAATTGGTTGTATGATTCTGATAGTGAGTGTGGAATGACATATGTGGCCAACTCTTGACCCAAGGAAAATCCCAGTCTAGGAAGCTTCTCTGCATACCCAATCAACTAGAGAGTGTGGGGACCTACAGGATCTCCTTCAGCCATATTGCACTTGTACAATGCCTTAGAGACATCATATCTCTCTTGTCTTGCCTGACCTTGGTACATGTTCTTAAGATGTGTTACCATCTCAATAACATCAATGTTCCCATGTTGTTTTTGCAACTCATAGTTCATTGAGAAAACCATCATGCACTTGACATCCACAACATCTTCAAAATGCTTCTTGTAAGCATCCCTATCAGCCTTAGGCAGAGTGGGAGGAGGTTCATTTAGATCTGGTGTCTCCAGGACATAGAGCTTGCACTCTTGAGTGAGAACAATTCTCAATGTCCTGAACCACTCATAGAAGTTGTTCCCATTCAACTTGTCCTTCTCAAGGATTGATCACAAAGAAAATGTGTTTGTGTTTACCATTGGATTCTACAAAAGACACTTTGCAACTTTAGTCAAAACACTTTTGATTAATTTGATTTGATAAGTTTGATGATATTGATTAGGCTTTTAATTAATTATTTCTCTCATTATTTTGTTCACATTGATAGTCCTCACTACCAATTCGAAAGATTGCACCGGACAACCTTGTAGTGAGCCAATATAAAAAATAATTAAGTTAATACCCAACCAATGTTGGAGCTCATAACCAATTATTAAATATGTAACATTTGTAAATTGCATCTCATGCAATTCTTGCACTACTAAAAAAATGGCTTATAACATCACTTTTAAAGGCGTCGGTTGTATAAAAACACTGACACCTAAACAATACAGCGTCGGTTTATAAAATAAACCGACATCAATCTGTGAAGGACGACCAGACACGGGTATCACTTTTATTCAGTGTCGGTTCCTTAATAACAAACCGACACCTAAAATTAACCGCCAAATCCAAAATTTCCAGTGAAAAAAATTACCTCCAAAATTTAACATATGGGGTCGATTATTAACTAATAAACCGACGACTAAAGGTTATTCGCGAGACAGAAATTGGACACATTTTGGTCGTCGGTTTTACAACAGTGACCGACGCTTATGGGTTTTCCCGCGTTGTCTGCGAGAAATTTTTCACACCCTTTGAGCGTCGGTTGTTTATAAAAACCGACGACTATGGTCATTAATCGAGAACAATTTTTTTAATCGGCATATGTAGATAGACATCGATTTTTTTCTAGTTAAAACCGACGACTATCATTGAGAATAAGTGTCGGTTTGTCTGTAGAATAGACACCTTTAGTTTTATTTGTCGGTTTTATTTAATAACCGACACCTAATGTTAACTTAATAGCACCCGCGCGAGCCCGACTCTTCCCCTTTCTCTGTTTCATTCATCTCGATTTCGAGGGTTTAAGCTCCGGTGATGATTCCTCTACTCACCGCTCCTGTGCCGCCGCTCGCCTCCACTGTCTCCGTTTGCTGGTCCTCCGGCCGCTGCGCTCCAGGTCGGCCGCTCCTTCTCCCTGCTCCCTACTGCCTCCGCTCCTTCCTCCATGCTCGCCACCACTGCCGTTGCTCCCTACTCGTCGACTCCCAGCTTGCTGTCGTTGCTCCACCCAGCTGTGAGCTGCTCGCCACTGCCTTCTTCTCCCTACTGCTCCCTGCTCACCATCGTTGTGTCGCTCCTTCTCCCTGCTCGCCGCTTCCACTGCTCATCCCTGCTCGCCGTTGCCGCCGCTGTTCCCTACTCACCATTGTCGCTCCTCCCAGTTGTGACCTGCTCGCCTGCTCGCCGCCACCGCGCCGCTCATCTTCTTGATCAAAAGGTACCTGCTCGCCTACTCATCCATGGACTTAATATTTGAGAAGCCCAAAACTAAAATCAACCTGGTTTGCGAGAATGTGACAGAATTAGTTAGTAGTATACCATATATAACATGCATTCTTATGCTACATAATGTGTACTGATTAGAAGTGTGAGCCTCCATTGAATTTCAAACAACATTATCTGAAACACATATACTACAATTATAATTCATCAAGAGTTTCTAATCATATATGAAAAGATCATTTATAATTCTTAACCTAACCCTAATGCAAGTAAGATATGATGGTACATAGCCTTTTGTGTGATTATTATAATGATAGAGTACTTTCTCTCTCTATGTTGTTGTAACCCTAAGTTGATGTCACATGAACATCATATCTTTTAAATAATGTTGTATTGAGGACATGTTTTGTTACAAATATATGTGAATGGTCTTCCTAATGAGTTTTGTTACAAATATCTGTATATTAGGTTAAGGACATGTTTCTGTTGTGACATGTTGAGTTTTTTTCTATGTTATACCCACAATGATTTGTGTTATAAAATAATACATTGATAAATTTAGGAAGCATTGATATGTTGTTATGGCTGTCCACAAGTGTTTTTATAAGAAAATTGTGTGTTGAATGGGGTTGTGAACAAGGGACTGGTGTTATATTATGTTGGCCTAGAAACCCATCTGAGATTTACTCATTAGGAATAAATCTTGGATAGTCCCCAGTTTGGGACTGTTCTTGAACACCTAATCTCACTTAGGATGTAAGTGTATAATGTGTATTTGGTTTTCAAGAAAATTCTGATAGCATTTCCCCGTTTGTTCTCTAAGTATATATGTACTTGGAGAATAGCGGGGAAATGCTGCCGAAATTTTCTTGAAAACTCAATACACATTATACACTTACTAGTGAGATTAGGTGTTCAAGAATGGGATAGGTGGTACATATTTATTATATATAAGAATGACATCACATGTATAAACCCTAAAGTTTTAACCATAAACTCTAATCTGTTTACCCTAGACCCTAATCTTGTTGTAATATATACTTATTTTCTCTTTGATCATAGAATGGATAGATCATGGATGTCCATTCGCAATCGCTGCACCCCAGAGTTTATTTCTGGTCTTGATCAGTTTATTAGATTTGCCGAGGAACATAGGAAACAACCTGGAGATAGGTTCTACTGTCCATGTAGGCATTGCGGTAACAACTTGAAATTCAGTACTGGTGACAAAATCAGAAGTCATGTCATGTGCAATGGGATTGTACAAGGCTATACAGAATGGCACTGGCATGGAGAGATTTCAAACTCGAAACCAGTGAGTGTCGATAGTAGTGCTTGTATGGAAGAAGAAATTGCCTTCGATGACGTAGATGTGAACGAATCAGTTCCAGTAGACATCGTTGATGTGATGATGGATAGTTGTGGGGTACAACACACCAAAACTGATCCACCTCCCATATTTAGAAACATTGTGCATGATGTTGAGATACCGTTATACACGGGTTGTAAGTTTACGAAGCTTAGCGCTGTGTTGAGATTGTATAAACGGAAAGCTAACAATCGATGGAGCGACAAAAGCTTCACGTCATTGTTGTCTTTGTCGAAAGAAATTCTTCCTGAAGGAAACGAGTTGTCGATCTCAACATACCGGTTAAAAAAATTGTTGTGCCCAATGGGAATGGAGGCCAAGAAGATACACGCATGCAAGAATGATTGTGTATTATTTCAAAAGGACTATGTGGATTTGAAAGATTGTCTGAAATGTGGTGCGTCAAGGTATAAATTGACAACTTCAGGGGAGTCCAAAACTGGTTCTCCCGCCAAGGTGATGTGGTATCTACCTATCATACCACAGTTTCAACGCTTGTTTTCCAATCCTATAGATGCGAAGAATTTGAGGTGGCATGTAGATGTTAAGAAAAATAATGATGGGATCCTACGACATGCGTCTGATTCCCCACAGTGGAAGAAGATTGATTTATTGTACCCTGAATTCAGTAAAGAGGATAGGAATCTAAGACTTCAACTTTGTACATATGGGATGAATCTATACGGGACATTGAGAAACCAACATAGCACTTGGCCAGTTATGCTTGTTATATACAATCTTCCTCCCTGGTTGTGTATGAAAAATAAGTATGTTATGATGTCGTTTTTGATATCGGGCCCTAAACAACCTAGAAATGATATCGACGTTTATCTTGAACCTATGATTGATGACTTGAAGAAGCTCTGGGGTGAAGGTGTGATGACCTATGATGCTTCATGAAGAGAGACATTTTATTTGCAAACTATGTTGTTTTACACTGTGAATGACTTTCCAGCATATGGGAATTTGTCTGGATATAGTGTCAAAGGATCTAAAGTGTGTCCTATATGTGAAGAGAACACTGATTCAATACGACTAAAACACGGCGGCAAGACTGTATATCTTGCTCGTCGAAGGTTTCTTCCAAAATTTCATCAGTATCGTAGGTTGCGCAAAGCATTCAATGGACGGAATGAGGAACGTAGTGCACCTAAACCTATATCAGGGGAGGATGTTTATGAAAGAGTGAAAGACATCGCCAATGAATTTGGTAAGAGATCACAATGTATGATGGCCACAAGGAGTGACAATTATTTATTCAAGAAGAAGTCGATATTTTGGGATCTTCCTTATTGGAGTTCTTTGACAGTCAGGCATTGTATCGATGTCATGCACGTTGAGAAAAATGTATGTGATAGCATCATCAGTACTCTGTTGAATATACCAGGTCAGACTAAAGATGGGATAAAATCCAGAATGGACCTACGTGAAATGGGAATAAGGACATAATTAACAAAAGTAGTTAGTAGCGATCGGAGAACATACTTACCTCCCGCTTGTTACACGTTGTCTAGAAAGGAGAAGAAAGCATTTTGTGAATACTTGGTAAATGTTAAGGTGCCACAGGGTTACTCATCCAACATATGTACATTGGTATCAATGAAAGATCTGAAGTTGATAGGTCTTAAATCTCATGATTGTCATACTCTAATGCAACAAATATTGCCTGTGGCAATTAGATCTATATTGCCAAAACATGTAAGGTTTGCAATCACCAGACTTTGTTTCTTTTTCAACAGTCTGTGCAGCAAAGTTATTGACCCTGATACTCTCGATAATTTGCAAAGAGAAGTGGTTGTTACCCTATGTCATCTTGAGATGTATTTTCCTCTGTCGTTCTTTGATATCATGGTACATCTTGTTGTCCACTTGACTAGGGAAGTGAAAATGTTGGGACCCGTTTTCTTGCATTGGATGTATCCCTTTGAACGATACATGAGTGTTTTTAAAGGTGATGTTTGAAACCGTTATCAGCCTGAAGGGAGTATTATTGAGGGTTATGTGGCGAGAGAGGTTATGGATTTTTGCAATGACTTTCTGAGTGGTAATGACGCTCCCGTGAATGACAAGAATATTGAGGAGTATTTTGGCAAAGGAGTTTTGGGATCACGGGTGAAAGTAATCAGCCCTGAGCAGTTGGAGCAAGGTCACTTGTATATTTTACACAACATGGATGAAGTGAGTGTTTATATCGAGGAACATACCAATTTCATCAAGAGACAATATCCTCGAGCCAATACAATGTGGATTGCTAGAGAGCATAACAAGACATTTATTAAGTGGTTTGAAGATAAAGTCTTACATCAACTATCTCAAACACCAGATAATCTTACTGAAACCATCAAATGCCTCGCCTTTAAACCAAAATTGAATGTTATGTCTTATGAAGGGTTTGACATAAATGGTTTCTCATATTACACAAAGCGTCAAGATGATAAGAGTGTCATCCAAAACAGCGGGGTCACCCTTCAAGCGTCTTCATTGTTTTTTGCAAGTGCAAAGGATAAAAGTCCACGTGAAGCTAAAATGTCATATTACAGTGTCATTGAAGACATATGGGAGTTTGACTATGTAGATTTTAGAATTCTGCTCTTTAAAAGTAATTGGGTTGACAACAACAAAGGAGTTATAGTGGATGAATTGGGTTTCATGTTAGTGAACTTTGAAAAGATTGGCGATAAGGGTGAACCATTTATATTGGCATCACAGGCGAAACAAGTATTTTATATCGATGATCCTGCAAATGATAAATGGTCAGTTGTTCTTTATGGTAAAAGATAGTTCATTGAAGATCCTATAGATGAAGAAGAGTACTATGATAAGTATGATGACTCCAGTCCATTATCAGTTGGGTTGCCAACTCCACCAAACAATGAAGTTGCAGATCACAATGACTTGTATGTTCGCGGGGATCATAATGAAGGATTGTTAATTGATAAAATATCACAATATTAGAGGCATTGATGTTTATATTTTCATTATGTTTTATTTTTCTGAATGTGAACTTTACAATGTGAATGTGGACTTTACAATGTGAATTACTTACAATGTGAATGTGAACTTTACAATGTGAATGTGAACTTTACAATGTGAATTACTTTACAATGTGAATGTGTACTTTACAATGTGAACTTTACAATTAGTGTTACTTTACATTGTGAAATTTATAATTTGAATGCGAACTTTTAGATGGCTGACGACCGTACTGATGATCATCGTGAGGGTGAGGGCGTGCTTGCACCGCCTGACAATGTAAGTTTTAAGAATATATCCCTGAGGTTTCTATCTATATGTTCATTTATAATTATATTATGTAAGTGTGTTTTTTTTATCAAATTTTAGGTTGGTGATGTACCCCCTAAAGAAATTACAGCACTTGATGAGCAGCAAAAGAAAATTGAGAAAGTGAGGGGCATCACAATGATGAACAAGTTAATACAGCAAAGGGGCAATGGACCCAAATCGGTTGTGGATTTCAGTCAGGCAGGAAATCCATATGGAGTGAACCACAAATCATTTGTTTCATATCTTGGAGTTCTTACTCGCAGCCATTGCAGTCCTATCCTAGAATCATGGCATAAAGTTCCTAAGGGGAAGAAAGACCACATATGGAAGGAACTATGCGTGAGTTATTATTATTTATAATTCTATTTGTGTAGATTACTAATTTTTAGGATACTAGTTAATAGCAATTCTATTTATTTTGCAGAGCATATTTGATCTGGATGAAAAGCTGCATCGTAAATGTGTGATGCAACGTTGTGGGAGGGTCCTAAGGAACTATAGGACCAATCTCACCCGAGATTACATACGCGATGCTGAGAATAGGTTCTTGATTGATTCTAATTCTAGACATTGATCAATATTTCACTAACTCTACACTAATAATTTTTGTTTGTATTCTCTTTGAAAAATAAATATAGGAAGAAGGAAGCCACACAACAATGGAACTACTTGGAACCCAAAGAATGGGAGGAGTTTGTTACCCAAAGAAAAACAGATGAATTCAAGGTATTAAGCGCCACTCCCAATTTAATTAATATACATTTTTATGTATTCATCTATTCAAGATTAACCTTTAGTGTTACTAACCAAATCAATGTGTTAACTTACTAGGCTATCAACGATGCTCAATGAGAAAGGCGTGCACTGAATGTGCACGACCACACAATGGGTCCAAGAGGATATGCAGGAGTTCACCAAAGACTACAGGCTGAGTCTACTCAGCCTACTACTACTCAGGAGACTGCAGAGTCCTCTACTGCTGCTCCCGCACCTTTGCCTCATCATGTTATGTGGATAGCTGGGAGGCAAAATAAGAAGGGAGATATACCGAAGCCCGCAACCGCTGAGTTAGCTGCAAAAATGGTAAAAATCAAACTCTTAGAGCAATCTATCGATATTGATTATTGTTATGTTTACTTACAAATTTTTGTTGATGGTGCTTAGCGGGAGCTGCACGAGCAGGGGAAGGAAGGCAAGTTCATCCCTCAGGGCACAAGGGATGAACTGACAGTTGCTCTGGGTAACCCAGAGCATCCTGGACGTGTAAGGGGTGCAGGCACTGGTGTGGGCATCAAAACGTTCTTTGGGCCATCCCAGCGCAAACCTATCCCAAAAGCGGGACTTTCACAAGATGAGGTAACTTATTCTTATTTTAGAACGTTATTGCGAAAGGGAATTCAATAATCAGAAACTAGCATTTCTTTTATCCATGTATAGGTAGATTCCTTAATTGATAGGAGAGTCGAGGAAGTAGTTGATAAAAGACTCCATGAAGCATTTAACAAGTGGCAGGCGTCTCAGACTGCCACTCAAACAGTACCTATGGCGAACCTCACTTCTCCTATTGCTCGTACTGTAGAGGTTGGGAGTAATCCTATAGACCCACAACCTAGCACGTCCTCTGTAAGTATTTTTATAGCATATATAATAGCTATTCTGTTCAAGATGATATGTTTGTGTATATATGCATATAATATTCTTTACATAAATTTGTAGGGGTTGAAGCCATGCCGACTACAAAGTGAAGGATATATCATTGCAGATGCATCGGCTTACCCACCCCTTAAAGGGTGCATGTTTCATGGGAGTCTAGTACCAGATGGCATGGTACGTGTGAGCCCCATACATATACTCACTGGCTGGACGAATCTTGCACTGCTTCATGCACACCCAGATGCTGAAACACTTGGTGAAGCAGTAGGCGGAGTGATACTGTGGCCCGAAGCGGATGTCCTCTATACTGATATTGTATGATAAATTTTCATTACTTTAATTTGTTAGTGTGTATATATATATGAGTCAATTGATATGAAATTATATATACAGGTCAAAAAGACGAGACCCGCTACATCTCGGCCTCCACCTCCTCGACTACCAAGTTGGCTTCCAGGGGACCTACACGCCTCGATAGGTCCTAATTGTAGGAGTGTGGCAGTATGGATCGGCGAACATAATCCAAATTTCCCTATAAATGTTACTATTCCAAAGAATGTTGTAGGTAAATCATACGATAACAATCTATTTATACAAGTTTAGCATACGTATTAATGCATACGTAATAGAAGTTCTGGATACATATTTATGCTGGTCAAACATTTGGAAACAACATATTTATACAAGATATTTTGGAGTTGTTTAGTTATGAATGGCTGAACACATCTATGATAGAGCTGTGGATATGGTGAGATTAATGCATACGGAAATCTGGTTTATACATCCATATACCTTATTTTATATACGGCAATCTGGTTTCTTATATATTAATGCATACGTAATACATGTTTTGCAGCCACTTATACAAGACGTATAGATTTTGGGTTTTCCCATGTGGGATTTTTGGTTCCATCTTTGATTAGTATTGTAGATACATACCAGCTTCTTCAGTTACTTCATACTGCTGTGATGCTTTTGAATATTTTGGTAAAAATAATAAGACGGTGATAATAGCTCCATTCAATGTCGAGTAAGTTTACTTTGCTTGTAATTTGGACTTAAGCAAATTACATTTTTATTGCGGATATTGAGTTATTAATTTTCTACTTTCTTACTTGTAGTGCTAAGCATTGGGAGTTATTAGTTATTGTCCCCAAGACATTCACCGTCTATTATCTAGATCCTGTGGGGAGTGAGTTGGATGTATTATATGGGCATACAATTAAAAGGCCATTATTCTCGTGAGAAATATTTTATGTTTTTATATTTGTTAACATCTGTTACTGCATTACTATTTAATTATGCAATTTAATGTGTTACATTAACATATATAGGGCTTTACAAGAGTACAAAAAAGCTCGAGGAAAGGTCCCCAGAAAAAAAAATCTGACACTCATTTGGGAGAATGTGAAAGTAATTTCCTGAATCCAATGTATATATTATTTATGTGAACTGTTCTTATTTGTATTTTTGAATATTTTGTATGTTTCAATTTATAGTGTGCTACACAAGACAACGGATGGGCATGTGCCTACTATGTGATGCGATTTATGGACCTAATCATCAAACATGTCGTATTGGAAATCGATAACATACAACATGTATTATACATAATCTCGTTATATAATATGAAATATATGAATCTTATTATATATTATTATAATTATGTATGTATGTCATTCTCTTTGTAGGTCTTTAAAACTGAGGACTTCAATACAGGTGCAAAGCGTTTCGATGTACATGCTCCCTATACGAGAGATGAATTTGATGTTGTAAGAGAAGATTGGGCAAAAGCCCTGCAAAGAGTGGGAATTTTTCAATATGATTTTCCTGACAATGATGACAATGATGAATAAAGAATAACTTTGTTCTCATAATTAATTTTGTGTGAATGTGAATTAATTTTTATGAATTGTCATATGTGTGTGAAAATCATCAATACATGAATGTTTCTACATGTGTCTGAATGTGAAAAGAGATGAAATAAATGGAACTGCAGGTTGCTACTGGTTTCTACATGCGTGTGATGAAAAAAAATAATATGAATTAAATGTTCTTATACATGAGTGTGAATCACATATATATAATATTGTCCATCATGTTAATTTTGCAGGTTTGTAGCCCGTTGTTGGCTGATATCAATGGATGTCGTAAAACCTGCAGTTCATAACTAAACTACAGGTTTCTCATCCTGTGACCAGCCACAGCAGGTCTGCAGACTGACAGAAAAAAAAAATCAAAACATAGGCGTCAGTTATTTGAACAAAACCGAAACCTATGTTATACGGCGGCGGTTTTCCACCTAAAACCAACATCTATGTGACCAGGTACCACGACCGTGCTGGGAAGCGCGGCCGTGGTGGCAGACAGGGGATAGGGCGTCGGTTATTATCACAAAACTGACGTCGGTTCAGATGATGTGGCGTCGGTTTCTCTTAGAAAACCGACGCCTATAATCCCTTTGCTGGTGTGTTTTGGTGGTGGGAAGAGTTTTGGCGGCAGTTGTTTAGTAAACAACTGACGCCTATAGTCCCTTTACTGGCGCGTTTTTGGTGGCGGGAAGAGTTTGGGCGTCGGTTTTTACTAAACAACCAACGCATATAGTCCCTTTGCTGGGGCATTTTCGGTGGCGAAAAACATTTTGGCGTCGGTTGGGATCTGACGCTGAAGGTGTCCCCCTTTAGCGGCGCCCACTTGGGTGTCGCTTTGAAACCGACACTAAAGAGCTTAAATAACTGACGTTAAAAGGCTTTTATGTAGTAGTGTTGGATAGATGGTATGTACAAATCCTTGCCATAGTCCATATATATTCTAGGCACTTAATCCAAATTAATACACCTAGTTAAGCCTTACCCATAAGTCAACAAGATAGAATATGCACCCTGCTAGGACAGACCCACATATCTACGATCACACTTCCCTGAGATAGATAACGCACCACACTAGGACGTGCCCACGCTTGGTCGATCAAGATTTGTATGTGTGCTGCTTATGGAAAGCATCTTAGACTTAAAATTTATTGATGGATTTTATATAAGTACATATATATATCCAATCACCACATACTTATAGCACATATCATACACATGTTATACCAATAATAAAAATATGTAATTTAAAACACAAGCAATGGTCATGACCATACTATTGTAATTCCTCAGAGCCATAAGGAATTACTACCACCTAAGGTCCATATCATATGTAGAAACATGTTACTTATGACAATCTGTGTTGAACCAGTCTAAGACAAACGGTTCAACCCTTGAACCGGTGGACTGGTCTCCTAGTCGGTCGGTTGGTTGCTCGAACCGGTCGCCTGGCCTTTAGCCCACGTGACGTCTGGACTCCTCCAGCTGGCCAGTTGGGCCCCAAGCCGATCGGTTGGCTCCTCCTGTCATCATGCCTCTTTGGTTCTCGATTGGTTCATTTCACGAGCCGGTCGGTTCATCAGGTGTAGAACATCTTCTAACGAAAAAATATAAATTAAAACTATCATATTTCATATTACATTATAAAAGAAAAAACTTCGAGTTACATTCAAGGGGAAATAGGAAGAAGAGAATTAATTTACATTTGAAAATGAGGGGAGAGGCTCTCTATGCAAATGAAGTAACAATAGAAAATAAACAAAACAACCAAGCACACAATGCACATGGGCTTTGGCCATAACCATACTTACATCTACCATCAAAACACTTTTAGGGAAACATGTATTGATTGCATATATATATCATCTCACACACACATATATTTACACACACACACACACACACACACACACACACACACACACACATATATATATATATATATATATATATATATATATATATATATATATATAATGGGTCCATATGTGGTGCTTAATCAGATTTACACATTAACCATTTTATATTCACATCATATGCAATAAAATAAATCTGATCATATCAATTTAAATCCTTGATACATCGTAAATTGTCATGGCTTTGATATCAATTAACCATTTTAATATTCACATTACATATAATAAAATAAACATGATCATATCGATTTAAATTCATGATACACCATACCATAACTTTGATACCACATTTGGGAAAGCTAGGAGATTGATAAGGCAACGAAAATAAAATTGTATTGTTAAATTCCCTAATAAGCAGGATTGTGTCAATAATAATGTATCTAGGAAGGAAGGTTTGTAAGGTTATACCTAGTCCTGGAGTAAGTCCAGCTCCAATACTCTTATAGTAGTGTGTTCCTTTTTTTTCAAGAAGTAGTGTGTCTCTTCAAGCGGCACTCGAGAAGTCGCTAGCGGTGGCCTCCTGGTTCAACATCAAGGATGACAGTTGATGACATCCTCCTAGTGATAGGTAATAGTCTCCCGCCTCTAGAGTAGTCCATGCAGACCACAGGGAACTCCACATTGTGCTACCAGAGACGGCGTGATGGAGTCGTCTCTTTGAGTGTCAATTTGCTAGGATTGATTTGCTCTCTCACAATTGTATCTCTCTTGTTGTTCCTCCCTTTTATAGGTAGAACTTGCTTGAGCTCTCTATTGGTTACCACAACTGGAGAGGACAACAATTGTCAGAGCTTATTGTTGTGTCTGAGAAGCCCCCAGTATCCCTCTATTTATAGGAGAGGTTAGGGTCAAGATTTTCAGTCGGCCTGGGAGTCAAAGAGACTGAATTCACAATTTTTTTGGAAATTGTGAATGGTGAACCAGTCAGTTCGCATGCCCAGACGGTCGGTTTGTGCATGAACCAGTTGGTTCATGCCATGAATCAGTTGGTTTGTGCAGTTTCCTATTCTAAATCACGTTGGTATTCAATGCACACTTAATACAAAACATGACACGCTAATTTGTGATCCAATTGAATTGACCATTGAACCGGGCGATTCATAGTATGAACCGGTCAGTTGGGACCACGAACTGGTAGGTTCATGCCCTGGTTCAAGCATTGTTCAACAAATGTTGATTCCAATTGATAGGACACTCAAACCAATTAGTCAACACTTGAATCGGTCAGTTCAGAGTCCAGACAGTCAATTTTGAATCTCAATTGTTTAATTGAATACCTAAACAATTTTAGTAATCAATTTAAATATTATTCATGAATAAACTCATGTTCCAAGTGCATCCTATGCGTGTAACGCTATAGGTCTCAAATTACATTGGCAATGAATGTCCATAACCAATTTATGATACCACAAGCAATGAGTGGTATCTAGCAACACATCATTACTACCCAAGTAGTTTTAGAAGTTAGAGAACAACTTCAACCTACAATCTGTGATCAGTGATACCATGATCTTATAGTTCTTTTGTCTCTAATATCCGGATTGAAGTCGAGGCATGGAATCATCATCCTCTTCAATGTTCAATCTATGTTCCTTGAACTAGAGCACTGTCTGAGATACATGTGAGTTCACATATCACATATTAAATCACATGAGTATAGCCATAAATTTCTCAGTCTCACTTATAAAGTGGTATGTATATCTATCTCCTGTAGGAGGGACAACTCCCATCTACATCATTCACACTCAATTTCCATGTGTCACATAGTACCTGATCATCACCTTTATGGACTGTAGTGACTTCAGGTCTAAGAACCACAATCAATATCATCACTGTGACAGTTGATTATGACTACCATTACATAGTTTCCATGTATCATGCTTAAGGTGGGTCTGTATGATACATTATTCTCTAACATGTACCTATGTGCTTGACTTGATATATATATATATATATATATATATATATATATATATATATATATATATATATATATATATATATATATATATATATATATATATATATATATATATATATATCATGACTAATGAGACTCTGTCATCATTCAGCACTCACTCAAGTCTTATGTATTACTGTGGTCTATTTCGCTTCCACATTAATATTTGACTAGGGACATAACAAGAATGTATGTACTCTTTTCATACATATAATCTCATTGTCCAGATCCTCAACCAGAAGACATATGTCATCAATTAACATTATTCTTTAGAAATCTACTTATGTCTGTGTCACCATCTCATAATTGACGCAAACATAATCGACATAATTACCTATATTATTATCAAAATCAGGTATTTAATGCCCATTACAATCATCATATGATTGACTCTCTGGACATACATACCAACAGATGGAGCATCCATCTCCATCAACATTGTCAGGTACCATGAGGAGAAGGGTTCCATCGATGCTGACTTGTTTATGGTTGTTGTTGATGTATCTTTTCCTTTTTCTCTGAACACTGCAACAAAAATATACCCAATACCAACATTTATTATATTGACATTTGTTAAAAAAAAATGCCACTGTATATTAACTTTGACATGCTCTTTCTATTTAGATGCCTATAGATATATAACACATTGTCGGCGTTGCAGGAAAAGTCCAGATATGGAGGTGTTTATATGGGAACACTTATAAAAGTCGGATCGAGAGGGCCACTTGTCACCGTCATTTTTTTTTACATTTCATTCACCGCGTCAATTTTTCTTTACATTTCATTTGTCCATTTCTTTACATTTCATCCAGCGCGTCAATTTTTCTTTTCTAATTCGATGCGTCACTTGTCACCGTGATTTTTCGATACCTGCTTGGCGGCAGTCCCCCTCTTTCAATACCGCTGGCCTTCAAATTATGCCCAGAATCAAAGAGCAGCTTGCACCTCTCGACGCAGCCTCCCCTTTCGACCCTTCGATGCACCTTTCTTTAGGGGTGAGCATTCGGTTAATTCGGTCGGTTACGGTTAATTCGGTTCGGTTAAATGGTTAATTTATGGTTTGAGATTTTAACCATTAACCTAACCAAATTGTGTCGGTTAATTCGGTTATTGTCCAATCGGTTAACGGTTAATTCGGTCGGTTAATTTGGTTAACCAAATAACACGTGTAATAATGTTATTTGAAATATTCATTGAATTTTAAACAATTGTTATATTATAGTGGTATTTCTGGAAATATAATGTTGTATGGCTCGTGAAAACTTGATTATTATGTATATGGGGAAGTTTTTTGAAATAAAAGTACAACTATATATGTATATATATGTAGGATATTATTTAAGAATAAATTATAACTATTTGATTAATTTGGTTAACCATACTAAAAATATCTTTAACCATGAAATTAACCATTTAACCGATTAACCGAATTAAATTAACCAAATTAACCGAATTAACCAAATAGTCTAAAAAAATTAACCATTCGGTTAATCGGTTATTAACCAAATTCTGCTCACCCCTACCTTTCTCGGCTTGCACCTCTCCATACCGCCTCCCAACTCGACCCTTTGATGTGCCTTTCTCTTCCCTTATCCCTTACAACAAGGCGCAATCCAAGTTAGTTTAAGTATTCGTCATCCTTGGTCACTGTCGACACTGGAGTCAAGAAGAAAAAGCAAGTTATCAGAACTGACGTATGTCTAACTTCCCGCCGGTGTCGTTCGGTGGTGTAAGCCATCCACCTTGGCCAACAACAACAAAATGTCTAGCAGAACCAATTTTTTTATTATAACGATATGTGGAACACATATCATCATCCCACTTTTCGTTAATAAAACATCAAATCTCCACATAGCAGTACAGGATATAGTATTTTTTTATTAACCTATCCAACATTGACAAAGCACCGCCAACGTTCCCTATGTATGCAAAGGAGTAGATCACCATCTGCAAAATTGAAGTTGAAATGGAGGTCTCAGCTAGAGCGACAATGGTACATAATATTGCCCAAAATCCATTTCGCCACTTCACGCTTCACGGAGAGGGTTTGATATCATTTGTCCTAGTAATCAACCAGATGTTTGAGGTAAATAAATGGGACAATGATGTATTGAGGGCTGCTAAACTTTGTCTTGACATGTGAACTTGATCTCATCAGACCCCCAAAAAAGGTATCTTTTGTTTTTGGATTTTATCTATTCAGGTTAACTCTGTATTGGACATTGTTGCCAAATTGGAACCATGTTTGTTAAGGGGGTTCATTATATATCCGATTACACCTGGAATTGTCTATATTAAGAAAATTATACATTCCATGTTCATTTCTGAGTTACACATTACGAATCTCGATCCAATTTTGTGTATACTACCTTTTAAGCAAATCCGATTATGGATCAGTTCCAAATTCGCTAGAATCAACTTGTTTGTTGTCCGACCCAAAACCAACTCTTTAACGCCCTGTATCGCTATAGCATCAAAGCGTGAAAATTCATTTTCCCTTGCTTACATATTTTTTGTTGCACAATCAACAACGTCAGATCGATCAAGAGTTATAGAACGTCTAGTCAGAAGAGCTCATTTAAGAATGGCACTATATTTTTTTACAATTATTTATAAAATACTACAACATGCATGACTTTAAACCAAATACGTCCTTTGACATTTCCGGTTCGATGGTTAGTATGTATGGAATGTTATGCATTTTTTAATCTAATTTAGCTATGTCTTATGGTAAATCGTTCTTGGATTTGTACGATATCGATTTTTTGTTCCACCAAACCTTCATCATTTATTAATATTGGCATGACATGATGTTTCATTATATTAAGAGATATGCATTTTCTTGTCTATTTTTTAATATTAATTACCTAAATATTTTTATATTAAAGTTCCAATATTTTGTCGTACTTCAGTTGTCCACTCAACCATAGCGGTGCAGATTCCAATGCCATGGGAGTAAGACATGATTTTTTTTATTCTTGTTTGCCAATTACAAAGCTAAGTAAATTTCGTAATGTTGTGAGTCATGTGGAAATTAACCATTTTCCTTATGTAGAAGATACATTAGAAGGAAAATCATAACCGAAAAAATGATTATCAACCTCATTCACCAGTAGGTAAAGAAAATTCATTGTTAAATGATTCATCCCATATGTACAAAGCTCAAGTCTTAGATTCCTGACTTCTTCACCAAATTTAGGGTACAATAGATCAATCTTCTTCCACTGTGGGGAATCATATGCATGTCGTAGGATCCCATCATTATTTTTCTTAACATCTGCATGCCACCTCAAATTCTTCGCATCTATCAGATTGGCAAATAAGCGTTGAAACTGTGATATTATAGGTAGATACCACATCACCTTGGCAGGAGAACCAGTTTTGGACTCCCCCGAAATCGTCAATTTATACCGTGACGCACCACATTTTGGACAATCTTTCAAATCCACAGTCCTTTTGAAATAATACACAATCATTCGGGCATGCGTGTATCTTCTTGGCCTCCATTCCTATTTGGCACAACAATTTCTTTACCAGGTATGTTGAGATTGGCAGCTCGTTTCCTTCAGGAAGCATTTCTTTCAACAAAGACAACTATGACGTGAAGCTTTTGTCGCTCCATCTATTGTTAGCTTTCAGCTTATACAATCTCAACACAGCGCTAAGCTTCGTAAACATAGTACAAGCTGTGTATAACGGTATCTCAGCATCATGCACAATGTTTCTAAACATTGGAGGTGGATCAGTTTCGATGTGCTCTACCCCACAACTATCCAGCATCGCATCAACGATGTCTACTAGAACTGGTTCGTTCACATCTCCGTCATTGGAGGCAATAACTTCTTCCACACAAGCACTGCTATCGACATCCACTGGTTTCGGGTTTGAAATCTCTCCATACCAGTGTCATTCTGTATAGACTTGTACAACCCTGTTGCACATGACATGACTTTTGATTTCGTCACCAGTGTTGACTTTCAAGTTGTTACCGCAATGCCTACATGGATAGTAGAACCTATCTCCAGGTTATTTCCTATATTCCTCGGCAAATCTAATAAACTGATCAAGACCAGAAATAAACTCTGGGGTGCAGCGATTGCGAATGGACATCCATGATCTACTATGATCAAAGAGAAAACAAGTATATATTACAACAAGATTAGGGTCTAGGGTTAACAGATTAGAGTTTAAGCATGGTTTAAACTTTAGAGTTTAAGGTCTTATATATAATTAATTGTTAAAATATCCTAAGTGAGATTAGGTGTTCAAGAACAGTCCCAAACCGGGGACTATCCAAGATTTACTCCTATTGAGTAAATCTTAGACGGGTTTCTAGGCCAAAAAATACATGTACTGTCATTCTTATATATAATAAATGTGTACCACCTATCCCATTCTTGAACACCTAATCTCACTAGTAAGTGTATAATGTGTATTGGGTTTTCAAGAAAATTTCGGAAGTATTTTCCCGCTGTTCTCCAAGTACATATGTACTTAGAGAATAAACGGGGAAATGCTACCGAAATTTTCCTGAAAACTCAATACACATTATACACTTACATCCTAAGTGAGATTAGGTGTTCAAGAACAGTCCCAAACCGGGGACTATCCAAGATTTACGCCTAATGAGTAAATCTTAGACGGGTTTCTAGGCCAACAAATATATGTATGTTGTCATTCTTATACCTACAATCCTAGTTTCATCATTCATATCCTAAGTTTTGTGTAACATTATTTAATCATGCTTGTCAGTAAATACTAAACAGTAAATAAACCATGATTCCATGTATCAAAGATTTGAATCAGGGGACAATCTTGAAGTTTTAACTAGAGCTTCATATATCAACATACATACTAGGTCATATTTTAAGTCAAGATTTAGGCATTCAATCACCTTAGGGCACATACATGATTCACAAGGTATTTGGGTGCACAAAGAATAATATATGTTATTGATTTAGGAGTTTACATAATCATTTTAGAAATAGAAGACCCACATGTGGTTGAAATCCACAATTTCATTCAGGTCAAAATAGAAGTAATACTTTGCAATATACATATGATATATTTTCTTAGTATAAAATAGGTCATTAGGGCAGAAATAAATTGAATTAGTTGAACTTTTAAAATTGAATATTCTCCTTCAAACTTATGTGATCCGTCTCAAAACCAAGTCTACAGGGGGGAATTAATTCCATGTGGGGTTTATTGAAAACCAGATTAAAAATCATGTAAAATGAGATAGTTATATTTGTTTTTCTATTTTTAAGTTCAGAATTATTTTGATAGGGCACTGTAAGAGTAGTAATTAGCTATTAGACAAGTCAGAAGTAATCAAGTCAGCTATACCCATCACCTTGTTTTCTCGTCATTAAGTCAGCCATAAACCACCACCAACCCTGTTCTAGACATACACATGATAAGAGAAAAAAAGAAATATTAGACAATACTGTTGTCTTCGTCCTTCTCCGTTTGACTGTTAAGGATGAGAAACAATACATATTTATTTATGATTAAAGGGGAACAGAGATCACAACAAAACCTAATGAACTATAATACCTAATTAATAGCGCTGCTTAGTAGGCCGGTGTGGAGAAAGAAGAGGAGTAGGCCGGCGTGGAGAAATGTACTTGTCCGACGGCGGTGAGCTCAGGTTCTGAGCGGCGGCGGAGGATGGCAAGCACCAACAGAGGACGGAGACCTCAGGTTCTAAGCGGCAGCAGAGGACGGCGAGCACCAGCGGAGGACGGCGAGAAGTGATAGGCAGAGGACGGCGAGCAAGTAGCGGTAGGTGTCGACCACAGGAGCTCCAGCAGCGTCGAGAGGGGAACATATGGGGGTAATTTCGCGATGTAACAGAGAATGGGGATAGAGTTTGTTTCTCACGGGGGTTATTAAGTTAACAAAGGCGTCGGTTATCCAAAAAACCGACACCTAATATCCATCAATGTCGGTTGCCAGAAAATACCGACGTCCATTGGACAATCTTAACCCTAAAAATTTTCACGGGGATGGCGAGCGAAACCTTATCGGCGTCAGTTTTTCCACCAAAACCAAAGACCTTTGGAGGTAAAAAATTTCATCGTTAGGCGTCATTTATTAGGTAAAAAACTGACGCCATATGTGAAACTTTGGGGGTAATTTTTTCGCTCAAAAAATTGGATTTGGCGGGCTATTTTAGGCGTCAGTTCATTTTAGGGAGTCGACGCTAAATAAAAAGAGATACCCGTGTCTGGTATGTCTTCAAATATAGATGTCGGTCTCTGTAATTAGCCGACGTCGTAGGCTTTAGGTGTCAATTTTCGGTAATAACGGACGTCTCTAAATGTGACGTTATAAGCTATTTCTGTACACTACGAAAAATATGGTCTTTAACTACAAAAAAAAATTGTAGCGAAAACCCCAAAATTTGTAGCCAAAAGCTTTGGCTACATTTATCCTTACATTTATAATATATAGCTAATACCCGTGTAGATAATTGTTTAGGCTACATTTTTCAAAGTTATAGTTAGTTATTCCTCTGGCTACAAATTTATATGTAACCCTAATTGTAGGTAAAAATGTCCTTACACATAAATATATAGTTTCCATTGTAGCCAAATGTATGACTACAATTTAATTTGTACCTATGCTATGTAGGGAGAGATGACATTAGTTACAATTTGTATTTGTAGTTCATGTATAGCAAAAATTAGCACTTGCTACACATGTAATTATAGCTAGTGTGTAGTGAAAGGCACCATGTACTACACATACATATGTAGTGAGAAACATTATGTAGCCAGTCAGTTGCTTGCCAATATAGAGGGGTTTTCAATAAGACAACAAATGAATGTTAATCAAGATTGAGTTTTTCTTACAATGTCAACAATGATACTTTTATTTATATTTGAACAATGAGTACACATGGGGAGGACATTAACCTGGCCCCTGTTTTACAATATGCATGAAAAAAGACACATGTATACAATATCTTCTTCTGACTACATCTATCCACTACAGACTGTAGATAGGTCATACAACGCTCCAATGTCACTTGAGAACATAACTTCCATACCAAGTTATCTATGGAGCGAGAATCGTGACTGAAGGTCCATAGAAAAAGTAGGTGAATAGATCAATAGATCATATAGCGCTCCAATGACTCCTTTTCTTTTCACTGCTTTCTATAGACTATAGAGCATAGTTGACTTCACGCAGGGGAAAATCTGTAAGCCCCAAAGGCCTTGTTAAGTGATCTTGATTTCCTAGATCAAATGATACACCAAGTTTAAAGTTTGCTGCACAATTATTGGTAGACAAGCTGAGTGCCTAATTGGATCTGATGAACTTGACATGTAGATTCAGCAAAATGTTACTCCTGATCTGACTACCATACTGCAATAGGGATGCAAGCTTGCCCATGCACATGTGTGGCCATGGAGATGAGTACAAAACTATTGTTTTACTCACTAAACCCAACAAGGACTCGAGCTCTGAACCTGTGATGATAAAGAGGTACTCCTATCCATTTGTGGGTTGCAAGAAGAACAATTAAAGATAGCAAGAAGTTCTAGCCTTTAAAGACAATCCTGTGTGTAAAGAACCATTACAAAAGGAGTCATTGTAATAAGAGCTATACCTATAGCCGATGGAACAACAAGAAATTATCTGTGATTGCTATAATGAAAACCCATGAGAAGCATTGCGGAAGAGACAAATGGATATGTTCCTATAGAACTACTTTCTCTCAGAAGGACAAGCTATTTGGGCATGCCACCCTCTTCCAGGACCACTCTCCTTCTCTTTCTCTTGATGAAAACAAAGGATCATGCATGTCCACTGGTCAAGCAATAAATGATGAACAAATAGATAGCTGGAAACTTATTAGAAAAATTCTCAATGCTAGTCGGTATAGAATTAGACATTCGTTCATTATTGTGTTAAGTCAGCAGATCCTCATAATCAAATAAGGTCTAGAACAACATAAGAAACTAATTTTAATAGAAATATATTGCAAACAAGTTCTTATTTGTTCAATGATACCAGCAAAAAAATGGAGACCATACCTTGAATTGATATGTTGTTACCACGACTTCTAATATCTTGAATTGATCAGTTCAAGGTTGTACTCAACTGAAATTACGGATTAAAAGCATTACAACTTTGAGATGTAATGAAATCTAGATCAAAAGCATTACAACTTTGAGAAGTAATGAATAAATTATAAACTTAAAACTCGGGTTTTTGTAAAGGTGGATAAGAAGACCTACAAGCTTTCAAGTTAAGATAACCCTGATGTAGTTGAAATGCAAGATGTAGCCATACACGTTTGGTAGCTTTGGCTCTCTGTTGCCTACCTGAAGCATATAAAAAGATTATGTTCTTTTTGGTAGCTAGCATGTAAACATCTTGAAATGAATGATGAAGATTGCAACAAGTCAATCACAAACCTCTTGAATTCATGACGAAGATTGTAACAAGTCAATATGAATTTCTTGAGCATACACAATAGGAAAAGACATGATAGTATTTGAAGTGAAACTTGAAGATCCAAATTCAGTTTAAGTAACACAGCAGTACCTGTAGGGAACAAGCACAATTGGCATCCCACCAATGGTCCATCTGATATCTCACATCATTGATTGTTTTCACATGTTGTACCTATCTACCACATTCCTCTTCCTTCTTCATGTTTACAACTGGGGTGTTCTATTTGACATAATACCATAACAACTGTAATTATTAGACATGACTGACTCCTCAATAGGAAACAAGTAGGAATGCATTCATATTCTGTAGTCAAAAGATATAATATTTATCAAGAGAAGGGAGAAGGTTAAAATATCTTTAAATAACATTGTATAATTTCATACATCCCCATTCATACCAAGCATTCATACCATCTCTTCCCCACTCATACCATTTTCTACCCCATTTGTAGATCATCATACCATTCACACCTTATCCTCATGTTGTTTTTGACAGCTTTCCTTTGACCCTACTCCCCCTCTTCATCTTGTCCTCACTACAATAATCTACTAGAAAAATTCAAACTAGCAACAACTATCATCACAAATATCCTAGCACAGTAAGAACTCTAGCACTGCAGGGCTGTTAGAATAGCTGGAGTAAACACATATGCTGCAAAATTGGCTACTTCCCCAACAATCACTGAAACGCTAATAAAAAAACCACATAAAATTTCTGTGTTTGCTCATAAAACTCAAAGATTTGTTGCCACTAATCAGTTGTTTTTCCAATATACAACTCAAAATTATGATGGAGATATTAAAATATAACAATTAACGAGTAGGCTCTCTAAGACTTCACGTAATAAAAAATAAAATCTTACTTGTTATCATGTCGGCCAACCAAAGATGTTCATATAAGTATGCGTACCAACCAATCCCTACCCAGAGAAGTAAACATCAATTATAAGTTATTTGACTTGTAGACTTACCCACAAAATCCACCGATTGCTTGACAAGTAGAATGAATTGATTGTTTATGAAACAAATGTTAGCCCAAGTGATAAAGATTTTCTTCATAAGTTGAAGATATACTTCTCAGGTGCATAATATAGATATAACTGAGTTCCTGTAGAAGCTTTTTATAAAGAAAGCAAACAAGATAAAAGAAGAGAAAACATAGCAAAAGGTGAAAAGAACAAGTACATTCAATCTCCCACAAAAATCTACAACAAAAAAAGTTTATTCAATATATTACTTATTCTTTGAAGCAATAAATTCCTCAATGGCTTAGAGAGATACTTACCAGGGAACTATAACATCCATGGATCACAATGTTGAGATCAAAATATGGGCTTAAAGATTTTCGCCATCTGCAACTCTGTTATGGGCTTAAAGCTTTTTATATACATGCTGCTGGTATATATAATTGGTTATATGCCATGCATAAACTCCAGATTTGTAACCATCATGTTTCACTTAAGACCTCAATGGGAGTACTTGTTGTTGGAGCTACTGCTGATCAAACAAACTAATGAGAACTTATTGGTGGTCCATGTCTTAAATTTTAAACAAATCCATGGTCATTACTGTAGACAAACTACAATGACGGTACATAGTTTATTCGCAGTAATCAAGTATATATCATTAGATTAAGTGGAACGTGGGAGTTTGGTCAACATAGTCAATGAAGCATAATTCTTGCTAGAGATGAAAACAATCTAGATGATTATTTCAGTTATTTCCAAGCACTTCATTGCAAGAAGAAACTTATTTCATATTACAGGCCTCACATGTAAACAACCCTTGGTGTCAAGCTTGATACAGTTTCCAGTGATGTTAAGATGGTTTTCACTTATATATCATAAGCTCAAATCTATACTATCCACTGAAAGTGGTAGATATGACCATTTTTTACTCCCACTCCAACTCAAATCTATACTATCCACTGGAGAAGAACCAGGAGAACCGAGGGTGTCCGGTTCACCTTGACCTTTCAATAGCCTCCCTTCTACCAATCTAGTCATTGTTCATGCTATTGTAGCAAAACCAACTCCACCGGTGAGACGGACACCACTAAACCCTACCAACCCACCCCATCTTCACTCCCACTCCAACTCAAATCACCTTGACCTAGGAAACAACATATTCCAAGAATTAGTATGTTTGTAACTGTAATCCACATGTATATGTTCATTACCATCATTATTATGGTGGTTTCCCGTAATACAATGGTGGTTTTGCAGAAGCATTGTCATTGTGTTCACTGTCATCAGAGTGGGACTATGGGATTGTTTACTATCTACCTTCAAACAAGACCAGTCAGGATATTAAAAATCAAAATAGAAATCTAGACTAACTAATGAGTTTGGCACATTCAGCAAAATAGATAGATAATCTGAGTTCCTAGAGGATAACAATAGATTCAAACACTAGTATATCTAGAAGTTTAAGCTCTGACCTCTATGCAAACAGACTGTTGTCAACATACATGAGAATGAACCTATAAATGAAATTATCTTTTCCAGATCATGACATAGTTATGCTCAGCTTTGAACTGAATAAGCTCGATAATTCAGTTGCCCCGAGGAGCAAACCACCAACAAGATACAAGGACTTCAAAAGAAAATTTGTAGATGGATTAGTCTGACCAAAGTTTTTCATACAGAGTTTCATTAGAGAGGTATTACAATAAGCCAGCTATTAGAAGAAGAAGAAAAACTATCTTCACATGAATCAGTAACATGAAGCTATTGCTTCAGCCAAACTAGCATAAACACCAAGAGACTCTAGAGGGATATGACCACTGAGGCTAAAAATGTGTAATAAAAAATCAAGGAGTAAACTTCTTGAGAATATGACCACTGCATGTAAAGCTAATTACTAGTCATTAATAGTTAGAGCTAAAAAATCGATCCACCAAGACATCCAAGCAAACAGCAAGTATCCATCTTCAGCTACAAAATTAGTCATTGCAGAATTCTTCTTTAGGATTATGCAGCATATTGATATCACCTCAACATGTAAAAGCATAAGACATCAGCTCCCAAATTCATATTCAGGAAATAAAAATGTTTAGATACTAACTAAAATTCAAAGTTATGTCAAAAGAACAAGCAATGACTCAAATAAATACTCAACAGTCACTAGTGAATGATTTAAGCTCCATTAAGGAACTGATTTCTATATACATATTTTACAGAAGATTGTTCACAATAACATGGGAAAGTCCTCCAAAATAAAATTCAACCTCTAGAGTGACCTCTAACTTCCGATCAACATACATATTCATGTCAGTATATTCCAATCCTAACCAACTTGGAGGACTGTTAACCAGCTTGCAGTGACTATATGTATGCATTAAAAGTAATGAACTTCATCAGAAGGGTCATCATCAAAAATATGTACTTAAACTGAGATGAACACCACTATATGTATATTGTTGAATTAACTCAACCACTTTCATGATCTCACCCTTACTCTTAATATGCTTAACAAGTGAAAACAGATGTTCCCATGGAATGAAAAATACAAGAGAGCCTAAAAATAAATATTTTATAAGAATTGTATTCCACTACTAAAGATCAACAAAATTTGCTACTGCTAGTTTGAAACAAGATCATATATGGAACATGCCCAGATCTACTGCTAGTTTCCATGTTACAATAAGGATAAAATAAAGTAACTACTATTGGCAATTCAAGCTTCTTATCACTAATGGAGTTACGTATCAATTCCATTTCATTGAAGTAACATTTCTTGCTTTTTACAATGATACGTTTATTCTATTTTTTGGGGATGGGAGGTTCTGTTTCATGGATGCTATTGCTCATTTGTCATTTTGAGGATTGAAGTATGTAATTAAAGTGTTGCTATCGTGGGATCATAGCTCCAAAAACAAATGCTTTCTGGAGAAGTCTGACAGCACTTAATTATGGTATCATATTTAACTCAAATAATCTTTTTAGTTATCAAGCAATCAGTGATTCCATGTATCTCTACGTTAGTGCATTCATTTTAGTTATCAAGCAATCAGTGCTTGTATTATTTTCTAGGCACAAAGCTTGTATGTAACAGATTTTGCATACCTTCTTCATCCTCAAATACAAAAATGAGCACTTCAACCATTCAATTGCTAAGCCAATGTCAGAAACAGTGAGCTGGACAATTTCAACATTTAGATGTTTTGTTATGCATTGAAGCAACCTGGAAAGAATATACTAGATTATTTTTCATTAACAACAAGCCAGTTCAAAAAATCTCAACCTACTGAACTCTGAAACACAACAAGGGTTCAAAACATACTGTGACTCAACCATCTCACATCCATTCAAAAGATTCTCGTATAGATGAACCTGACATTTAAGAGTTTCAAAACATCAATGGAATCGTTACTAATATCTGGTCAAAGAAACTTGAACTTTCAACTAACCGTTTCTTTTATAGTCATTATTACAACAGTTCCAGTATCATCGAAGGGAGGTCGCCCTGCCCTACCACACATCTGCAATTTGGTAACAGTACTAAGAAATAAAAAGAGAGAAAATTCAATGAAAGATGGTTTAAAGGTGTCATTATATACTGATAACGATGACTTATAATTCTAACTTCAAGTACAGATACTGCTACAAGGACATATCTGGCCCTCATGCAGATTTCAGAGGCCCTCCTTGCCATGTCCGAGACTCTCAGCGGCACCCAGCCCGGCTATATAGCATGCCACCGCCGTCCTAGATAGTCATCGGCGGTAGCCTGCAGAGGAAGGTACGCGCTAAGCCACTAAGGAAGACTTCCGTCCCTACTAGCAGTTACTCCATCGCACTCGCCATATTCCACACCGGAGCAATGCCCAACCCAGGTACCTCGTCAGTGTTGTAGCAATGTCCACCCCTGGTACCCGTCAGTCTACCGACCACGACGGTGCTGAATCTGGGTTACCACTTTGGAAAGCTCATCATATGTCAGTGAACACATAAGAATGTGCTCCCCATGATAGCCACCGAACATCACCGCCGACCGCCTTCCAAATGCCCGCCGGACTTCACATGCAGGTGCATGTAGGATCATGGTTGGGCCGGCGAGAAGTGCGGCATCCTGAGGTGAAGATGGCGCCTGCGCGCGGCCACCTTGCCATTCCAGCGGAGATTTGGCGTGATGGGGAGGAGAAGAAGCTGAGACAAAGATAGGGCGACAGAATTGGGGGTTTTAGATAGAACACACAATAGGTGGGGGCGGCAATACAAAAGTGAAAGGGGGCGCCGCGCGTGAAACCGCGGCAAGGGGGTGGTGCATGGAAATTTTGAATTTTTTTAAACATTTTGATTGCGGGGGGGGAGGGAGATGAGTGAGAGGAGAGTATCTTTTGTAGTCAAATAGAATATGTAACCATTTTTGTAGTTATTACAATTGACTACATTTGTTTTATTTATATTTTTATATTTTGTAAGGAAAATAAGTTTTAACTACAAAAATAATGTATGTAGTTAGAGTAATTGTAGCTAAATCATCTTTTTTTTGTAGTGGTAGTAGTGAATCACCCCATGGATTAGGGTGAACGAACACCTATCTAGGGTAAGGTTGGATTTTTTCTCAAATTTTTTTGTGTTATTTTGTTTATCACACTTCCTAATTCCCATCTTTGGATGAGTAACACAAAGAGACTATCATTCCAGAGTTGGGTCATAATGTGTTTGATAATATGATGGTCAGGAGCCTTTTTGAAAGCAGTGAAAAGGAAAATGTTTCAAGTGATTCCTTGAAGAAAAAACTTATGGGATATCATGCCCCTTTTATCTCAACACTATGGAGAAATATACTTCGATGTAGATGACAAACATAATTTTAATTGTTTCCAATTATAAATACAGTTGGGTAACATTTTCTTTTGGTATCATTGTTGATATGTAGTACCTAGAACTGCATGCATCCACAATGCTTGCACTATGTGGGCTTCCAATTGTTGATGTTTCTTTTGATTAGATATTCATATGGAAATGTTTATGATCACATCAACTATTGATTGGAGCAACTAACAAGCTAATTTTTAATGAGGTAAAGCTTCCACTTATGTTTACCATTGTGGATAATGCCCCATTTGAAAAAAATTAGGTGAATTGTTGTTAGGAAGTACAAATGGATGTTTAAGTTTATTTCTCTAATCTTATTTTGAATTGTGAAGAAAAATTTATGAATGTAACATGACCCCATCAACCCATATACAAACTGGTCTGAGTCCATTAAGCTTAAGGTAAATGCTTTGTGTAGTTTTTTCTTATTCATACCTAGAAAATAACATCCATGGCAGTGCACTAAGATTATAGAGAATTTTTAGACTCTATTAGGTGATCATCTCTATGTAATGGATTGCAAGTAGTACAAGTAGGTTGGATCTTTTATAATTCTGTTCCCATAGATCATGTACCATCTTCCTTGATCCTCATTAATTGACTCTTATTTTTAACCAATTAAATTTGTGTGTGAACAAAAGCTAGATGTTTATTTTGTACTAATATCTTCTAAATTTTCTCCCTTGAAACACCTCCAGCTCCTCCTGGCTTTCCCTTGCTTGAAACTCGCTCTAAAATATCTGAAAGAGCATGTGATAACTATCCTAAGACGGCTTGAGATCGTATATTTAAGTGTGGGATAGTGAAATTCTCATTTGAGTGAAATTTGCAGGTGACACAACGTGTTAGATGACCAACACGACGTGTTAGATGTGACAACTAAAGTCAAACTACCTCGATCGGTGATGGTATGACGTGTTGGTTGGCCAATGAGGTGTGTTACTATAATTTAGGGAGTTTTAGATCCATGTTTTAGGCTATGACATGGCATGTCAAAACTCGACTCAGCATGTTGTTACAATTCAAGGGGTTCTGGATCCAAGTTCTAGACTTTGACACGGTGTGTCAAATTTTGACATGGAATGACTGATGTCTGGACACATCGTGTTTCTTTATGGACATAGGGTGTCTGTAACGACCCTACTTCCCAACAACTCCCAATTAAGGAAGGCCAAAAGGATGATAACCATTGCTTATAATTCCAGGATCATGGTTTAGAAAATAACCACAAATAATTATCAAATTCTACTCTATGAACAAGAGTTCTAGATAAATAACAAAAATAGGGAGAAACTATATCTTACACTTGAAGAGATAACTCTAACTATATCCTCTAAAAATACTTTGGATCTTTTCCATTTGTGCCTTCTTCTTGTGATATGCATCTTTCATCATTCATTCCAGGAAATTAGAGATTAACCTAAACACTGTGAAATAAAACACGATCAGTATAACAAGTTATACTGGTATGTGGGGGAAACAAATTTCAAAAGTAATAATAAGAACATTATTCAACAATTAATGTTTAACAAACCAAATTTAACATTTTCATCATGACTATCCAATCTAGGTTTCTCCACCCTCTGTCATAACCCCTCAGTATTCACTGTCTTCCCCTATCCAGGTGGATGACTTCATCACGTCTCCCCCTATCCAGGTGGGTGACTTCATCATGTACCCCCTATTCAGGATGGTGCCAAAATTTGCCTTCCCCTATCTAGGAAGATGGCCTTTCCATAGATCCTTAGGTGGCCTAGATTCGGGCTACTCATGTTCATATATAATGTGATAATCACAGTCACTTAAAAGTTTGCATGGATTGAAATAAACAAGTATGCATATATTTTCAAACCATGCAAACAAATCTTCGGGAAACCACGTAAAACTACAATGATTATTCTTAGGTATAACCACATACCTGATTTGGCAGTAACTTGATGTCCAAGCAAGACCAGTTAGGATTAATCAAGCAAGCAATCAACCAATTATCCTGAAATCAACGTGTAACACCCATGTGTCATTGTTTTATCCAAATTATCCTCAAGATTGACTTGGGTCCTACATTAGGGTTTCTAGGCCAACTTTAGGGTTTTATTAGGGTTTTTAGCCTCCACAATCCAATTATTACTTTGTGTGCTCTTTTGGCCCACAATCCCTAACTTTGATATCATATGCATGACTGAATTCATATCAAGTCAAATATGTCTTCTTTATGCTAAAAGTCCCAACTTTATCCTTTTAAGTTATGTCAAGGTTATTAAGGCCAATGAATAAATTTTTAGCACTTTTAGGTTCTTTTGAAAAGACAAACCCTGATCTCATGATCAAATGTACTTTGATTCTCAAATGAATCCCAATTACTAATTTCCACATCTTCTAGGTTGACTAACCCTAATTTATTTTTAATTTCACTTTCATACTCAAGGGAACCCTAATTATCAAAATTAAGGTTCTTTATCCACAAATTAGTCCAATAACATTATTTTCATGCTTTTTAGATTGATTTCAATATTTAAATCTATTAATCCCCATAATTATTAGAATTAGGGTTTTTAAGTCCATTAATGCACTTTTATAATTAAAAACACTAATTAAGCATATCATGGGTAACTAACCCCAACGAACCTTCAAGTTTCTCATTTTATCCTAAAATATCAATCTTTCATTAAGAGTAACAATTGGTCACACTAAGACCATCAATTGACAAAAATTAGAGTTCTGGTTCATTTAGCATGTTAAAGATGCAACGTTTAGGAACTTTTTGAAGTAGAAGCATATTTAGGTTCTAATTATATTTTTATTGGATTTATTGCATTTTTCTGATTATTTTTCATATATAATATACCTTCATATTATAATCCTAGTAAAAACTACAAATTTTGCAAAATAAACTAAATTGGACCAATACCAGCCTTCCACCTAGACAGTGAACCCGGGTCCCTCCCTGCCAGCTCAGTTGGGCCGGCCAACCGACTCTCGCCAACCAGTCAGAGTGCATCTTAAGTGGACAGTTGAGTCCATGAAAAAGGAAAGAATAAAAGTCCAGTTTGCCCTTACCTGTGACGAGGAGAGTCAGAGGTTGAACGGTCAAAAACCACCAGGTTGTCTTCAACCCCTATTCATCTGTGAACACAACAGCTTGGATAGTCAACCTTGTTGTTGAATCTGGGATTCTGATCCCTTAAGCGGTGAGTAGGGGTTCAATCACCTTCGTCATTTTCAAGTGAACCTGATGGCTGTCTCGATTTCCTTGGTGTTGGTCAGAGCTAGTGGGTCATAGAGAAGGTACCTCTAGGAAGTTGGCGGGGAGAAGTAGCAGCAATAATTGAGGCTCGGAAAGAAATCAAGTGTAGGGGGAGAAGTGTGAAATCAAGGAGAGACTTGTGGGCGTGCTGGTGGTCTCGTTAGGGGTTCCTAACCCTTCTTTTATAGTCTTGGTCCCAAGGCTGGGGCACCGTCATCTCTGTGATTTGGGGAAAGTATGAATTTCTTTCGAAAGAAAGCCAAACTAGGGGTTATTCCATTCAAAATCATATCCTAATCATGATGGGAGAGTTTCCAGGAATGATGATGAATCAGAGGGAAGGAAAAGCAACAAATCAATTTGTATTTAACTGTTCCCATTTTCCCTATTTGTCCTGAGGTAGGTGATGATCTCTTAATCATCAGATCTCGATCCCATAGTTAGAAACTCGTGTGAAAAAGTAAAGGAGTCTGAGCATAGCTCAAGTGCAAATGGGATTTGTGACATTTAATGCACATTTTCCATTATTCTTTCACTTTATGTAAGCTTATAAAATTAATAAGTCTCTCTATTTTATTCAAATGACTCCAAAATTTAAGGGAAAGGGTATTATGACTTAATCTACCATTGTACACAGTTTGTGACCAAAAATCAAAAGGAATAACCCTTTTACTTAACATGAAAGCCATTCACTTATAAGGCATGTATTATGTATTTAAAACATATATTTTCTGTTTCCTTCTTTCCTACTTTCTTTACTTTGTCTATTCTTTCCTTTAACAATCATAAGAAAATGAAAACTTATCCTTTGTGGTCATCAATACCACTTTCTAGAGGATTCTACATACTGCTCATAAGTACATTACTTAATATCTATTTTCTTTTGACTTTTTATATTATTGGATTTTTCTTATTTCTCTTATATCCATTATTGGATTGACAAAACAATAGCAACCATGAAATTCATATCAAAGGGGAAATTTGTAAAGAAAATCATTCTTTAAAGCAAAGCACACAACCTTCTCAATTCAAGTCTCTATTAATAGAATAATTGCATTTCAATCATTAAAATACAAGCAAAATTGAGGTTGTAACATCCTTTCGCTCTTATAGGAATTTTGTCCTCAAAATTTCAAGTAAGCATTCAAACAATCCATAAATATACTTTTCCATGTCCATATTTGGCCTCTCATGTGGATTTATCCATTCCATGGTGTTTCCAAAGAATCATTACCATTTTATATCTTAATTCTTGAGCTCATTTTATCTCACCTTGTTACTCAGTATCTTCATAGGTGACTCAGAACATGCCATCCTCCCCTGGAGTGCCATTAGTTTAGTATGAAACACATGGCTAGGATCCTTCACACAACACCTTAGACTGGACACATGAATTCATTATGTATCATACTATATATGATAAGAAGGTTCATTAGTTCATTCAAATAGGTTCACATATTGGCACTACTATAGAAATAGCATTCAGTGTCGCTTTTCTGGGCGTCAGTTATTAAGGAAAACCGACGCCTATCATATAAGGCGTCGGTTATTTAGACAAACCGACGTCTATATTCGAAGACCAGCCAGACACGGGTACCGCTTTGTATTCAGCGTCGGTTGTTTATAACAAACCGACGCCTAAAGTCGCCCGCGAAATCCAATTTTCGAGCGAAAAAAATAGTGTCACTTTCAGCGTCGGTTATGTAGATAAAAAACCGACGCCTATGTGCGATGGAAATTTGCGCGAAAAGTGTCCTTTTCAGCGTCGGTGATCCTTTTATAACCGACGCTGAAAGTGGTTCCCGCCAAATAATTTCATGAAAATATCGTCCAATTGGACGTCAGTTGTTTCAAACAACCGACGCTAAAGATGTTTAGGCGTCGGTTGTTTTAAACAACCGACGCTATTTGGAAACTTTATATCCTGCGATCGCCCGACTCTTCCCGTTTCTTCTGTTTCATTGCGAGAATTTCCCCCTTTCTTTGCTGCTGTCGCCGCCCTACCCTCCGCCGCTGCAACCAGTTTCTCCAGCCTCCACGACAGCGCCGCCGCATCACCGCCGCGCCGCCTTCTCCAGCCTCCACGACAGCGCCGCCTCCGCGCCGCCGCAACCGCTTCTCCAGCCTCCACGACAACGCCGCCTCCGCACCGCCGACGATCCTGCTCCTGCTGCTGCTCTGCGTCGCCGCCGCCCGCTCCTTCCTCCTTGCTGCTGCTCTGCATCTCCTTGCTCACGCCCTACTACGGCGTGGTCTTCTTCCTTGCCTCCGCTGCTCACAAGGTATTAGCCATAGCACCTTCTGCCTTTCTTTTTTGCCATGTCGCTAATTTGTTATCTATCTCTCAATCGCCTCATGTATCCTCCTCTAGGTCCTCCCCTCGTATGACCTTCCTCCATAGCTTCCCTCTTTCTTCCACCACAGCTTCTCATAGAAACCCTCTCACCCCTCCTCCTATCAGGGAAGAATCTAGCTGCCACAGTCAGTGCTCCCCTCCGTTGTACTAGCATCAAGCCCTTCCTCTGCCATTCTTTCCATTCAGTAACAGTCTCATCTCCTCATTCCACACCATAACTTGGCTGATGTCAAGCCCATGCTCAAAAACATCTACCTATTCTCATCCATGTTCGTTTGGCATTCCCATTTTCAGGAGTCAATGACCATCCTTTACAGAAATACCTACATCTCAAGCATAATTGATCCAAAAAAAATACTACTAACTAACATGATTTAAATTGGCTATAATTAGAATCCCAAAACTCAAGAACACATATGTGTTTATGAATGAAACATTCTAAATAGGAGAATGTCAATTTAGACACATATACTATGTGGATGTGCACACAAGGAAGCATTCTAAATAGGTAGAAGATAGATTATCCTCCCGTGGACCAAGACCCAATGGTAACTATTTGTCGTGCATCAAAACAAAATCAACAACCAAGGTATGATGCATAATAAAAATCCATTTTTTTACTTTTGGGGGTGCGCCTTATACTATTTGATATCCTTGATTTTATCTTCTATCCTAAATAAAATTAAGGGACCCATGATTAGAAAACAATTCCAAACTTGGCACCCACACTAATTGGAAGGAAATAAAATATGATTATTGAAATGCACATTTGTGGTGTGATACCTTTTTTAGGATGCATATATTAGATTCAACCTTTGAGACATTCTTTTATGAGTTCCAATACAATTAGGGTTTCATTTCATTGCCATTGTATGTATTATAATATTACATCTTTCACATAAAAATTAATTAAATTGAATCCTATTGGAACCCTAATTTAAATCCTAATTTGAATTAAACTTGTCCATTCTAGCATCTAATTTGATTTGATTAAACCCTAACATTGAGACATGTATGTTTATACAAATGCTAAATGTTTGCCTTTTTCTAGTTAATACAAATGCTAAATGTTTGCCTTTTTCTAGTTAATACAAATGCTAAATGTTTTCCTCTTTAATGACATTTTCAGATGGCTGACCATGATGAGCATGAAGTCCATGATGAGCATGCTGTCCATGACGAGCATGGCGAGGATACCAATGTAAGTTCTAAAAACATATCATGTATTTCTATAAAATTCATTATCTTCTAGTTATGTCATATATCCTATATTTCTATATTGGGCTAATTCAGTGTGTTTATTTTTGTCAAAATTTAGGTTGATGATGCACATGTACCCACTGAAGCACTGGAGCAACTTGATGCGCAGCACCAAACACTTAACAAGAAAAGGGGCATCACTCTGTTGAAGAAGTTAATAGCGCTAAGTGGCAGTGGATCCAAATTGGTTGTGGAGTTTGATAATGGAGGAAATGCAATTGGAGTGAACCGCAATAATTTTGTAAACTATCTTGGGTGTACCACTCGGAGCCATTGTGGTGTTAAGTATGATAATTGGCATAAAGTTCCTCAGGGGAAAAAAGACTTGATATGGAAGGATTTATGCGTGAGTTATTATTATTTGCAATTCTATTTTGTAGATTACAAATTCTATTATTTGCAATTCTATTTTGGATACTAGTTAATAAAATTTCTATTTTACAGAATCTGTTTGCATTGGATGAGAAGTTGCATCGTAAAAGTGTGATGCAACGTGCTGGAAAGATGCTTAGGAATTATAGGACAAATCTGAACAGAGAATACATAAAAGAGGGTGATAAGAAGAAGAAGTCAGCCCTTGAACAATGGAACTTCTTGGAAAAAGAAGATTGGGACAATTTTGTTGCTTCAAGAAAATCTGAAGAATTCAAGGTATTAGGCGTCACTCCCAATTTAATTAATATACATTGTATTCACCTATTCAAGATTAACATTTAGTGCTACTAACCAAATCATTAATGTGCATACTAACTAGGCCCTCAATGACGCACAAAAAGCAAGGTGTGCACTGAATGTGCATGACCACACTATGGGTCCAAAAGGCTATGCAAGCGTTCGCCAAAGACTACAGGCGGAGTCTGCGGCTACTCAGCAGTCTGCTGCTACTCAGGAGTCTGCTCCTACTCAGGAGTCTGCCACACCCATGACTCGCCATGATATCTGGATAGCTGGCAGGCAAAACAAGAAGGGTGAAATAAAGAAGCCTGTAACTGCTGAGGCGGCTGCAAAAATGGTAAAATACAACTCTTAGAGAAATCGTTTGAATATTGATTATTTGTGGTGTTAACTTACCAATTTCTATTTATGGTGATTAGCGGGAGCTGCACGAGCATAGGAAACAAGGCACGTTCATCCCTCAGGGCACAAGGGATGAATTGACAGTTGATGTGGGTAACCCAGAGCATCCTGGACGTGTTAGAGGTGCCGACGCTGGTGTTGGCATCAAAGCATTCTTTGGGCCATCCTAGCGCAAACCCAGAGCGGGACTTTCTCAAGAAGAGGTAACCTATTCTTTTTTTAGAATGTTACTGCAAAAGGAAATTCATTAATAACAAGCTAATGTTTCTTTTATCCATGTATAGGAGAATAAGAGAGTTGAGGATTTAGTTGCTAAGAAGGTCAACGATGTAGTTGCTGAGAAGGTCAAGGAAGAATTGCTGCGGTGGCAGGCATCTCAGGCTTCCAATCAGCCTATGACGACCCACTCTTCTCCTGATGCACAGACTGCGAGTAATCCTGGAGACCCATCGCCTAGCACGTCTGTTGTAAGTATTGTTTATGACATTGTAGCTAGTCTTTTCAAGATGATATGTTTTCAAGATTATATGTATATATGTATAACATTCTTTACGTAAATTTGTAGGCATTGAAGCCATGCCGCTTAAGAATGCAAGACTATGTTGTTGCAGAGGCGCATGCTTACCAGTCCCTTCCTGGGGCAACGTTTCATGGGACTCCAATGCCGCAGGGCTACATTCGTGTGGGCCCGATACATGTATTACCCGATTGGAGGGAAGTTGCGTTGCCATATGCCCACCCAGATATTGATACACTTGGTGAGGCAGAAGGCGGGGTCATATTGTGGCCCAAAGCAGATGTCGTCTACACGACTGAAATTGTAAGATAAATTTACATTGATTTAGACTGTTAATGTGTATATATGATGTCAACTGATCTGAAATTATATATACAGGTTAAAAAGAAGACACCAGGAGCACCTAGGCCTCCACCTCCACTTCCCGCATTACCAACTTGGGTTCCAACTGACCTAACATACCCGTTAGGTCCTTCTTGTAGGGGAATGGCATGTTGGCTACGGGCACATAATATACATTGCCCTATAATAGTTTCTTTAGATGCAGATTATGCAGGTCAATCATACGATAGCTCTTTATTTATACAAGATATTATTGAGCTGTTTATGTATGATTGGCTGAATACATCAATGATAGAGACATGGATAAGGTGAGATCTTATTTATACATCCATATACCTTGTGTAAGATCCGGTGATCTGGTTTCTTATATATTAATGCATATGCCTATATGTTTTGCAGCTACTTAGTTGAAGATCATTGCAAACAATTTGCATTTGATCATGTGGGATTTTTGATTCCATCATTGATTAGTTTGGTAGATAAAGACCCTGATAATGTTCAACAATATTGTATAGATTCTTTTACAATGTTTGGTCAGCAAAAGAAGACGATAATAATAGCTCCATTCAATGTCAAGTAAGTTTACTTTATTTATAATTTGGACTTAAGAAAAATCCATTTTTATTTTGCATTTTGAGTTATTAATTGTTAACTTCTTACCTCTAGCGGTAGACATTGGGAGTTACTAGTTATTGTCCCCGGGACATTCACTGTTTATTATCTAGATCCTGCGGGGAGTACATTGAACACTAAAATTGGACACGTAATGAGAATGCCATTATTCTGGTGAGAAATATTTCATTTTTATATCTGTTAACATCTTTTATTACATTACTATTTACTTATGCAATTTATTGTGTTATATTAACATGTAGGGGTTTAGATGCATTCAAAAAGGCTAGAGGAACGGTCCCAAGGAAAAAGAACCAGCCAATAAATTGGTAGAACGTACAAGTAAGTTCCCGACTCGAATATATATATTATTGATGTGAATTGTGCTTAGTTGTATTATTTTGTATGTTTCAATTTATAGTGTGCTACACAAGACAATGGCTGGGCATGCACATACTATGTGATGCGATTTATGCAGATGATTATCAAACATGCCGCATTGGACATCGATAGCATACATGAGGTATTATATATAGTCTCATTAGTTAGTATGAAATATATCAATCTTATTTTTATATTATTACTTATATATATACATCATTCCCTTTGCAGGTGTTTAAAACTGACCACACTATAGGTAAATGCTTAAAAAATATACATTCTCCATATACGATGGAAGCATTAAATGAAGTAAGAGAAGAATGGGCAAAAGCCATACAAGTAGTGGCAACTGTAAGATATAATTGGGATGTTGATAGTGATAATGAATGATACTTTGTAAATGAATATTTCTGAATGTTAATACATGTATTTGAATGTTTCTATATGTGTGAATGTGAGAATTGAATTGATGTCTGAATGTATGTACTTGTGTGAAATTTTCCTTGTGACTTTTGCAGGTTTGCGGCCTGTTTGTAGGCTGATATCAATGGATGTCGTAAACCTGCAGTTCAGAAAACTGAACTGCAGGTTCTCATCCTGCTGACCAGCCACAGCAGGTCTGCAAACTGATATGAAAAAAAAATAGATATAGGCGTCGGTTATTTGTAGAAAACCGTCAGCAAAGACCTACAGCGTCGGTTTTTTTCAAAAAAACCGACGCCTGATGTGGCCAAAGCCGTCCTCGTCGGTTTTTTTCAAAAAACCGATGCCTGATGTGGCCAAAGCAGTCCTGGAAATGGCGTCGGATATTCGTATCAAACTGACGCCTATTTAACCTATAGGCGTCGGTCTTTTGGTATATAACCGACGCCAAAAGGGTTCGCGCCACAGAAAATGGCGTCATCTAGGGCACTTTCTGCGTCGGTTATCTACTAAAAGACCGACGCTATATTCCATATAGGCGTCGGTCGTTTAGTAAATAACCGACGCAGAAAGTGCCCTAGATGACGCCATTTTCTGTGGCGCAAACCCTTTTGGCATCGGTTATATACCAAAAGACCGACGCCTATAGGTTAAATAGGCGTCGGTTAAAAAACTGATGCCGAAGTGTTCGACCTTTAGCGGCACCCACATAGGCGTCGGTCGGAAACCGACGCCAAATGGGGTTAAACGACCAACGCCAAAGGCCGTTTCTGTAGTAGTGTGGGCATACATTTTTTTATTCTATCCTTAGTTATAGCTCAGAGGGGTTGGATTTTTCAAAAACACATGTTCACCCACTATGAAGTGCAAGTCAGTCTGCTTTGCACCAACATGCAACTTTTGTCAATCATCGCTCTCATTAGCCTTTGTTGGATCAAGTGACTTTATCAGTATATACATGTAGTTTCTCTGACCTATGCAAGGTCCCCTCACTGACCTCATCCCACTGAAGTGGTGACCGACACAACCTCCCATCTAGAGATTTATTAAGAGGTATTCAGATTCTGTTTGGTAACTTCTATTATAGGAAAACTCAACCAAGAGCATAATTTTTACTCCCATGTTCCACCCCAAATGCGCACACATGCTCATCAACAAGACTCCTCAGGTCTAGATCATACAGACTTCCCATCAGTCTATAACATGTACCAAGTCTCAGTCTTCTATCGATTCTTCATGTACTTATCTCCATATCCATGAAAGGAATTTAGGGTCACGATCGATAGTAATCGAACCCATGATGGTTTGCAGGCAAACTATTTCTCTAACACATAGCTCAGCTAAAGCCAACACCTTAGTAGTAATCCTATAGGGGAGAGAAAGTGCTATTTGATTAGGTGTCCTACCACAACTCACACTTCATCATGAACTTTATTTATCTTAGAGAAACCTACCATGGAAACCATACTGTTCTAATCCCATATTCTCTGAGAAAACTCAACTGGATGCCATAACTCACTGAGTCATTTGTGTTCATATTTCACCATATAGTTATGCTACTATATCTTTTATCATTCTAGACTATTAAAACTATCACTATAAGTCTTAAAACTTGCTCATGGTGCCAGGGTATTCTGCATCCTAGATCTACAAAAATTTTAAAAGATAAATACTTAGGTACTCGAATATGAGTTCTATCTTAAATTTGATCACTTACATCCCTCGAGGTATATCTAAGATTCCTCCATGAAACTTTTCATATCATCTAACTCTTGGGTATCCTAATTGGACTATTATAAGTTCGGTTAACAAGCCTAGTTTTTTTACCTTTATTAGATACCTCAACCCTTGCATCCAACATTTGATTCAATCTTGACTTATAGAATTCAGATCCCATTTGATGTTCATATCTGCATCTAAAATTTCAATTTGGAAATCACTTTGCTCACCTTAGTCATTAAACACATTCATTCAACATCCTCCTATGGGTATGGTAATACCTCAAATTCTCAATTTTGTCCTAAAAGGGTGTCAAGATTAAGAATATATTCCTTATATCATATCCTTCTCTAACATGGCATATGTATGTCTCATCTCTTACACTCATAATGACATGAAATAAGCATTTGGCTACAGTACAAATAAAAAGCTCACCCCATTCCAAGAGTTGAGACGGTACATTACACAGTACCAATTTTATTTTCATACTGAGGTCGAATATTTCTCCTCATGAATCTAACACGTACGTGCTTTTAATTTCACCATACTCTCATATCACTTAAAGTTGAGTACCTCCTTCACTCTTAAGACCTCTTTATCATAGAACTTCCTATACCTTTCTTACCTACACCTCATGTTCCATTACCCTTAGTCATTTTCCCAAGGTCTCTAGGGTACATGTACTTGCAGAGCGATCTCATCCGTATGCATATAGGGAGTGCCCCTCATTTACCTTTTGGCCTTATGGACTCATGATGGTGGCCATCCTCCTGACCCATGGGCCTCATGCAATGATTCATGTTACCTCCTGACTCTATGGTCTTATGCAGTTAGGGATGATCACCTCCTAATCCCGTCGGTCATATGTACCTTCAATCCTCCCTTCTTGACCATAAGATCAACTTAGGGCTCCTACTGAGGTGTCTTGACTTTATTTTATTTATTTATACCTTTTATTTGAGGTTTCCAGATCATATTCTAACACAACATTCCTTTTATCATTCTAGGATCTATATATGTGTAGTATATTCTCTCATCCATAATTTCTCATCTCTTAGGGTACCCGTTGTTCCTTTTTATGCCTCTATCATAGGCTTATGGCGACCTTCCCATCTGGGCTTGGTCCCTTTCCATTAGTCACTCTCATAGTGACTTCTCTTCCTATCCCTTAGAGATGGTCCTACACGGGTTCAAAGAATCATACTTAATATATGTGCTTTTGAACTTTATGCACTTAGTTTCTCAAGTATTATTATTAAAAAAAATTTAACTCACTCTTTTTAGGAATGGTCCTTTCCCAGGACAAGGTGAATCCAACACTCAATAATAATAAGGTTCACAAAAAGCATATTTGAATCCAGACTTGAATCATTACATGTGAGCATATTTCCTATTATTTTATCCATGCATTTTATCCTCAGAAACCATATTATTATCATATCAAGTGAGCTATAATTTGAGAGTTGGTTTACTATTAACATTTTCCTTTATAACTTGGTCATACAAAACTTGGTACATTATACTCTTCATGCTCCAAACTGCATCCTTTCATTAAGTCCTACTTTCCTAATACAAGATATACTACAACCTTCTTAGGGATGGATGTATTCTAATAGTTATTCTTGCTTACATCTGAGAATCTTTAACACTTGTGGTGAAATCATGAACTCATCAACACTCTTCAGGTGTTGTAGTCATTGCTTGAGCTATTATCAAATTCTTGAGGATTGGAGAAAGGGAACTTAGAGAGGAAATGCCCTTCCTACTGACAGAGGTACCACACCTTCTTCTCAAAATGAAACTTGCTTTGGTGTGTCTTTCCGCAGATCGACATTTGGGGGGTCAAGGCTTGGTGTGGTGTTTCCTTCTTCCTCCATTCTCAATAAGGCCATGTTGGTGAGCTTGCACTTTCCTTCTACATTCCCTAGGCATGTGTTTCCCTTACTGAAGTCAGTATATCCTTCTGGTGGTTGTTGAGTAGGCATAACCTTCTTCTCTGCATTCTAGGTGTAGTAAGCAGAGAGAATGGTGTGGAAGTCCTTCTAGGCTGTTGGTTCCATGATAAAATCTCGATCGGTGATGTAATCCTCCCACCAAAATTTTATGAGTCCTTCAAGTAGGTGAGTTGCAAAGTGGACCTTCTTGTTGGGTGGCACCCCCAAAATATTAAAACTATTTTCCACCACCAGAAGCCAGTCTTCTATTTCAAAACTATCTTTGGTCCAGAGCCTCTCTATACCCAACTTGATGAAGACGAGAACGGTGACTTCGTCATGAGGGTGAATAGGTAGGGTTTCACCATCCTTATTCATGGAAACACATTTGGTTGCAAAGGCATTAACCACCTATGTGGGTTCCTTCTATTGTCATAAATGGAGACCATGAACTTGCTCCATTGTGAGTTTAATATTGACATCCTGGCCCATACCACCTCTAGATTTATCATCCATCATAGGTTTGCACCTAAGGTCTAGACTACTTTCAGGGTTAGGCAAGCCTTCCTCGGTGCTAACCTCCACTGGCCTCTTACGTTTCTTGGTAGTCTCATCTTCAACCACCTCCCATGAGGTCATACTCTCTTGATAGGAGGGCATCCTTCCTTGCCAGTCCCGGGTGACAGTGATCTTGGTGCGGGTCATGTTTTTCATGCACATATGTTAGTTTTAATCTTTAGTTCTAAATCATTAAAGCATCATAAACTTTATGTCCATGTTTTATTTCTTACATGCATTTTATTATTGGGCAAAGGATGCCTTAATCCTTAAGTATTCTCAACCCTAGATTTTAGAAATAAGAGAAAGGATCCCTAAGGTTTGTTGAACCAAACATGAGGGTAGATAGGGGATGAAATTAGATGAGAAGTAATCCTACAAGTATGTTATTTTGAGACAAATCCTCTAATTTTGGCCAGATAGTCACATGAATTCTGAGAGTCCTCGTAAACCAACTAGTGGGGTGGAGGAAAATCTTGCCAGCCCCCAGATCGTGAATATTTTCTACACACCTCCATCTTAGGAAAATTCTCTAATAATTCCCTGGGGCTCCACAGAGTTTGTAAAATTTAATAATTACTTAGGGTTAATTGGTAAACCATGCTCTGATACCAAATATAATGATCCTGCTTCCCAACAACCCCTAATTAAGGAAGGCCAAAAGAATGAGAGCCATTACTTATAATTCCATAATCATGGTTTAGAAAATAACCACAAATAATGATCAAATTCCACTACATGAACAAGAGTTCTAGATAAATAAAAAAAATAGGGAGAAACTGTATCTAACACTTGAAGAGATAACTCTAAGTATATCCTCCAATAATTACTTTAGATCTTTTCTATTTGTGCCTTCTTCTTGGGATATGCATCTTTCATCATTCAATTCAGGAAATTAGAGATTAACCTAAAATGTCGTGAAACAAAATATAGTCAGTATAACAAGTTATACTGGTATGTGGGGGAATCGATATTTCACAAGTAATGATAATAACATAATTCAACAATTAAAGTTTAAAAAAACAAATTTAATATTTTCATCATGACTACCCAATCTAGGTTTATCCACCCTCTGTCATAACCCCTCTGGGCCTCATACTGCAGTATTCACTATCTTCCCCTATCCAGGCGGATGACTTCATCATGTCTCCACCTAACCAGGAGGGTGACTTCATCATGTACCCCCTATTCAGACAGGTACCAAAATTTGCCTTCCCCTATCCAGGTAGATGTCCTTTCCATATATCCAAAGCTAGATTTGGGCTATTCATGTTCATATATAATGTGATAATCATAGTCACTTTAAAGTTTGCATGAAATGAAATAAACAAGTAGGCATATATTTTCAATCCATGTGAACAATCTTCAGGAAACCACATGAAACTACAATGATTATTCTTAGGCATAACCATATACCTGATTTGGCAGTAACTTGATGTCCAAGCAAGATCAATAAGGATAATCAAACAAGCAATCAACCAATTATCCTGAAATCAATGTGTAAAACCCATGTGTCAATATTTTATCCAAATTATTCTCAAGACTGACTTGAGTCCCACATTAGGGTATCTAGGCCAACTTTAGGGTTTCATTAGGGTTTTTAGTCTCCACAATCAAATTATTACTTTTAGTGCTCTTTTGGCCCAAAAACCCTAACTTTGACACCATATGCATGACTGAATTTATATCAAGTCAAATATGTCTTCTTTATGCTAAAAGTCCCAACTTTATCCTTTTAAGCTATGTCAAGTTCATTAAGGCCAATGAATAATTTTTTATCACTTTTAGGTTCTTTAGAAAAGGCAAACCCTGATCTCATTATCAAATGTACTTTGATTCTCAAATGAATCCCAATTACTTATTTCACCATCTTCTAGGTTAACTAACCCTAATTTATCTTTAATTGCACTTTTATACTCAAGGGAACCCTAATTATACAAATTAAGGTTCTTTATCCACAAATAAGTCCAATAACATTATTTTCATGACTTCTAAATTGATTTTAATATTTAAATCTATTAATCCCCATAACTATCAGAATTAGGGGTTTTAAGTTCATTAATGCACTTTTATAATTAAAAACCCTAATTAAGCATGTCATGGGCAATTAACCCCAAATAACCTTCAAGTTACTCTTTTTCTCATAAAATATCAATCTTTGATTAAGAGTAACAATTGGTCACATTAAAACCATCAATTCTTAAAAATTAGAGTTCAAGTCCATTTAACATGTTAAATATGAAACCTTTAGGCTCTTTTCGAAGTACAAGCATATTTAGGTTCTAATTATTTTTTTATTGGATGTATTGCATTTTTCTAATCATTTTTCATGTATAATATGCCTTCATATGATAATACTGCTAAAAACTAGAAATTTTGTAAAATAAAATGAATTGCACCAATAGGGACTTGCCACCTAAATAGGGAACCCAGAGTCCCACCCTGCCAGCTTAGTTGGGCCACCAACTAACTCTCGCCAACCAGGTAGAGCACATCTTAAGTGGACAAATGAGTCCACAAAAAAGGAAAGGATAAAAGTATGGTTTTCCCTTACCTACAAAGAGAAGAGCCTGGGGTCGAACGGTCAAAAACCACCGGGTTGTCTTCAACCCCTGTTCGTCTGCAAAGACAGTAGCTTGGACAGTCAACTTCATCGTTGATGTTGGGATTCTGATCCCTTGAGTGGTGAGTAGGGGTTCTATCACCTTCCCCGTCTTCAAGCGAACCTACTAGGTGTCTCGATTTCCTTGGTGTTGATCGGATTCGACGGGTCGTAGAGAAGGTACCTCCAGTGAGCCTGTAGGGAGAAGTAGCGGCGATAACTGAGGCTCAAAAAGAAATTGGGCATAGGAGGAGAAGCTTGAAATCAAGAAGAGTCCTACGGACGTGTTGGTTGCCTCATTGGTGGTCTCTAACCCTTCTTTTATAGTCTTGGTCCCAAGGGTGGTGCACTGTCTGCCCTGTGATTTGGGTAAAGTGTGAATTGCTTTCCAAAGAAATCTAAACTAGGAGTTAGATTTAGAATCATCTCCTGATCATGATGGGAGAGTTTCCAGGAATGATCGTGAATTAGAGGGAAGGAAAAGTAACAAATCAATTTGTATTTAACTGTTCCCAATTTCCCTACTTTTCCTGAGGTAGGTGATGATCTCCTGATCATCAGATCTCGATCCCACGACCAGAAACATGCGTGATAAAGTAAACGAGTCTGATTATAGTTCAAGTATGAATCAGATTTGTGACATTTAATGCACATTTTCCATAATTCTTTCACTTTATGTAAACTTATAAAATCAATAACTCTCTCTTTTTATCCAAATGACTCCAAATTTTAAGGGGAAGTCTATTATGACTTAATATACCAGTGTACGCAATTTGAGACCAAAATTTGAAAGGAATAACCCTTTTACTTCACATGCAAGCCATTCACTTATAAGGCATGTATTATGTATTTAAAACATATATTTTATCTTTCCTACTTTCTTTACTTTGGCTATTCTTTCCTTTAACAATCATAAGAAAACAAAAACTTATCCTTTGTGGTCATCAATACCACGTTCTAGAGGATTCTACATACTACTCATAAGTACATTACTTAATATCTATTTTCTTTTGCCTTTTTCTGTTATTGGATTTTTCTTATTTCTCTTATATCCATTATTGGATTGACAAAACAATAGCAGCCACAAAATTCATAGCAAAGGGGAAATTTTTAGAGAAAACCATTATTTAAAGAAAAGCACACAACCTTCTTAATTCAAGTCTCTATTTATTGAATAATCGCATTTCAATCATTAAAATACAAGAAAAATTGAGGTTGTAAAAATGTTGTTGATAGTTTTAGAAACATTAATTTTCAAAATACTTAGATGATTATGGAATGTGTTGATGGATGATATGATGGAGATTTATCTCCATTTTGATGCCAAAATGTTGTGCCTACAATCCGAACTATATAGCAAGTAAAGTTAATAATAAATTGGAAATCTCATGATTAATAGTGATTATTGGGTAAAATTGATTTGGGCATGCATGAAAAAGTGGTCCAAAAGGTGATATAAAATATGCACATCAGTAGGCATAGAGGGCATGGGCAGCCTTGGATGAGGCAATTCTAGGAAAGGTAGTGCATGCTTGTGCATGCAAACACTTCCATAAAAGTGAGAATCGAAGAAGAAAGGAAGATAAAGGTCAGAGAGACGTGAGGGACAAGAAGATGAGGAAGAGAGAAATCTCATAGAATAAGGAAACATGAACTAGGATTAAATCATTGTTTTATTCACACACACTCCAATAGTGGTACAATCCATCTTTATACAAGGTAACTAGCTACAAACTACTATAAAAAATATCAAAAATGCCATCAATGATCAATATGATTTATAGTCTCCTTCATACTATGAGAAAGTGAATCAAGCGCTATTTCGTTCAGAAACCATGCCAGTGCAGAAGCTAGTAAAGCCTTTAGAAAATATCAGCTACTTGATCTGTAGTTGATACATGCTGAATGATAACATGACCAAGTGATACTTTTTCCCAAAGAAAATGCTAATCGATTTCGACATGCTTAATAGGACCATGAAAGATCAGATTTACTGTCATGTACATGGAACTTTGATTATCATAGAGAAGCTTAGCTGGATCAGTCAATAGTACATGATGGTCCTTGAGTAGAGACCTTAACTATGTTATTTTAGTAGCTGCAACAACAAGCCCTTTATATTCAATCTCAGAGTTAGATCTAGATATAGTTGGTTGTGTTTTGGAATTCTAGGAAATACAAGTGCCTCCAAAGAACATACAATATCATGTGGTTGATCTCCTAGCAATCGAACATCCTTCCCAATCAACATCACAATAAGTAGTGAGACCTAGAATGGAAGTAGATTTGATATGTTAATCAATTGTGGAAGTGCCTTTATTATAATGAAGTATTCTCTTGACCAAACCAAGATGATGTTGTGTAAGTGTAGCCAAAACTGACATACAAGATTCACAACAAATTACAAATTTGGATGAGTGAGAGTTAAATTTTGAAGACTCTCAACAAGTCGTCTATACAAAGTTGGATCTCCTAGTAGCAAACTGTTAGAGACATGCTTGAGACAATATTTTATAATAGGTGTAACAGTTGGTTTGCAGTCAATCATCTCTGACTGAACTTGAAGATAGAGAGGATATTTCTCTTGAGATAGAAGAAGGCCATAATCTTTTTTCTTGCATTGAATTCCTAGAAAATAGCTTAGGGGACCAAGGTAACGAAGCTAAAACACCACTTTAATATTTTATATGAATGACTCAAAGGCTATAGAATTTTTATTAGTGAGAATTATATCATCAACATATACAATAATATATATATATGAATGTCTTAGTTATAAAACACAAAATGGAATGGATGAGAGGTACTACAGATGAAACCATAACTGAGAAGATAATTATACTCGACTTATTGAAACAAGCTCATGAAGCTTGTTTAAGTCCATATATGGCTTTCTCAAGTTTGCAAACATAATTACGATGAGTTGAATCAGAGAAACTCGGGGGTTATTCCATAAAGAGTTATTCATCCAACTCACCATTTAAGAAGGCATTGCTGACATCCAGTTGTCGCAGTTGTCAATTTTACTAACAACTATTGTAAGAACAACTTTGATAATGTGAGACTTGAAAAGTAGACTAAAGTTTATAGTCAATCCCTTTCTCCGAAGATAATCATTTAGCTGCAAGCCTTGCCTTATACCTTCCTACTGAGCCATCTAAGTTAAGTTTGACTTTATATACTCACTTAACACCAATCACATTTTGAGTAGATTCCCTAGGTACTAGAGTCCATGTATTGTTAGTGTGTCAGGCATCAAGTTCTTTTTGCATATCAAGAACCCATTCTGGAGATTTCAAAGCATTCCTGATGGATTTAGTTGTAGATGCAATAGTATTATATGTAACACATAACTAGGATTTGGCTTTCTTACTCGTAGCTTTCCTCTTGTTGTCATGTGATATACATTACAAGGTAAACATAGAGTTGCCTCAATAGGAAGTTGAGACTGTATAGAGGAATGATCACGACAAGACGAATGCTCTGAAGTACCATAGAAGATGAAATGTCTTGAGATAGGAGCTTTTTTATTTGTCATATTCAAATAAGAAGAGCATCCTAATGAAGTAGAAACATCAAAACTACAATGCAAAGGGGAAAGTATGTGACCATTAGAGATAGGAGTTGAACATAATGGAACCTCAGTAGTGGCCGAAGGAATACATGAAGTGCTTTGTGACTCTATGAATTCAGCCAACTCTCCAAGAGACATGTTAGATGGTATATTACGTCTGAAGGGATAGATAGTTTCATTAAAAATAACAATTATGGAAATGTGAAGATGTTCAGTTAAATAACACAAACACATGTATCCTTTATAAACATCACTATACCATAGAAAGATACAAGGCAAGGATCATGGAGATAGTTTATGTGATGCGGTATCAAAAATATGAAAACATAAGCAACCAAATGATCTAAGAAAACAATAGTCTCATTTCTTATGATGCAAACTTTTATAAGGTGACAACATGTTATATGCACTAGAGCATTGTCTGTTAATCAGAAAAAATAACTCTAGAAAAACCTTCTACCCAGAATTTTGGAGGTACACCTGCTTCATTCATAATAACCAACCCAAGTTCAACAACTTGATAGTGCTTCCTCTCAATCAGTCCATTTTTTTGTGGTGTATATGGGCATGACACTTGATGTATTTGTGTTGTTAGACTAGCCATTTTTTAGTTTATACACTCTCCTCCACTTTTGGAGAACCTTGAGTTTGACATTGTATTGATTTTTAATCATTGCAAGAAATTGTTGGAACACTCAAATAAATCAGACTTTTCTCTTAGAGGGTAAAACCAATAAAACTGTGTGAATTCTTCAACAAATAGGACATAGTATCGATTTTTTTTAGATGAGTTTATTGGAGATTTCCCCACAGATCACATTTTTTTTTGCAACGGTACTTTATTTTTCTCATGATGACTAAAATAAGGTATTCTTTTACTCTACTGATCTCACAGCTAGTACACATATCAATTTTGATGCTATTTGACTATAGATAACCCTTATTTATTAAATGTTGAGCAATAAAAGTATTAGTATGCACCAATATTTTATTCTAGAGATTATCTAACACTATATTTTGTCTATTTGAGAAATAAACTTCTTTTAATATATTTGTTATTCCTTCAACTTGAGCTTTGTCTTATCTAGGAATTAGTGAATATTAGACCAGAAGTTTATATAGCCCTCCCCTTCATCATCCTTGTGTTGGACGCTTATTTGTGTGTAGATGCTTGATGAGTAAGAGATCCTTAAAAATCAAGAAATAGCAAGGGAATCATTTAGTGAGTTAAGATATAGATAGAAGATTTTATTTGATATGTGGTACAACCAGAATATTCTCAACATGTATAAGTGTATCTTGTATAAAAAAAGTATTCCCAACATGAGTAATAGGAAGATATTGACCATTTCCCACCAAAATGAAATCATTCCCTCAATGAATGATAATCCTATTAAGAATACATGGGTCAACAATAAAATGGTTAGTGGCTCCAGAATCCACACTCCACTCGTATGGATCAATATTTTCATTCAATCTGACAGTTGCTTCAGCTTTGGATTCTTCAATCAAGAGTTATGGCATCTGTTGAGATTGGTGAAAATTATTAAACCTATGACAACACATCAGAGCATCATGACCATGTTTTTTACAAATATGGTACAAGAGAAATGGAGTTAGGATGACCACTTGGATATAAACCTTTTCCTTCAGAATTGAACCCCTGATGTTGATAACTTCCTAGAATTCACACATTATCAGGTCCCCTTGGTCTCATGTATCTATGCATCTAATTATTATACCGATTCAGATTATTTTGATATCCAAACTTTCTTGTATCTCGTCTTCCTACATTTTGATTTTTTGCTCATAACCTAACAAAAACAACATTTGAATTAACTAGAGGAAGACAACTACCTTTGAAAATTTCATAATATTTCAATAATGAAATAATATTAGAATATGAAGGTATTGGGGGTTTCATCATTACAATCGTGAATATCTCATATTCTGAACCCATCCATTCAGGAGATAATATCCTTTAGTATACCTCTTCTACTTTTGTCAATGGATCCGAGTTGATCACATATGAGCTTGAACTCAGTAAGAAACTCATCTATGAACTTGTTAGCTTTCTACAGATGACGGAGTATAGACATCAGTCCAAAAAACTTAGATTGAGATGCCTTATAGAAATAGCTCTTGAGAGAGTTTCATATCTTTCCGATAATGTTTGATCCAACAACTACGCCTAGAACACCTGAGAAGGCAATCCAATAATCCATCCATTAATAAGTCAGTCAGTCCTGACCCAGGCTTTGCACATTGGTTCAATGAAATGGATCCATTCAATTCGACAGAACTTGAATGGAGGAATTTAGTGCCATTGATAAACCCCTCAAGAGAATATCCATTAACCACTATCTTCATTTGTAGCTCCGGGTAGATGAAGTTGTTTTTTTAAATCTTGAGCAACACGAAGTATGAGACATTCATGTTCACATGATAGGGATACATATCAGGAATGACTAGGCCTCTAGAGTTCAATCATTCGAGGTGTTTTTGAGAATATTTTGAGAAAAAGTTGACTAAACCTTCAATAGAGGCATTATAATAGGGAAGTGGTGAGTAGGCTCCTTGTTAGAGCCCATTTAACACCTATCAAAGCTCTAATACCATGAGAAATGAAGAAGAAAGCGATATGACTATCAAAGATACCTGAGGGAGAAGAAAATGAGGGAGAAGAAGATGAGGAAGAGAGAAAGCTCACTGAATATGAAAAGGTGAACTTGGAAGAAATCTCTATTTCATTCACACACTCCAATAGTGGTAAAGTCCATCTTTATACAAGGTGTTATACTTTTCTAAAAGGAATGGAAAGTCTCTACCTAGGTGGTTATAACAACCATCCTAGTACACAGGAGTTGTTACAACAAGCATATAACAGAATAACTAACTAGCTACAAACTACTATGAAAAAATGGCATCCATGCTCAATATGATTTACAAAATGCATTCTTGGCATGTGACACATAAATCCATAGCCACAAAGTCAAGTAGATTAAAAGGACATAAATTTCTATGCATTAATCAATCAATTGAACACCTCTTCTTATGCTCATAACTTCTTCCATGAACCTTCCATTAAATTGAAACTTGAACCATGTCTCCCTCATGTCACAAAGCCTCTTATTAGCAAGTTTGAGACCCAAACTCCAACATTTGGTCATCTAATTAAAAAATCTTCAAAACTTTTTAATTAAGTGTATAAACCTTAAATTGAATACACGTAATCATCAAATATTGATAAAACATATCTAATAATATTTCTTGTGACCCTAATGCACCTCATTACTCATTTTTAATCTAGTTGGATCCATCTATACATCAATTAAATATTTAAGGTCATCACAAATTCTTTGTCTCTCAAATGAATGGATGTGATTGAGTCGTTTCATTGCAATGACCACACAAACATAATCAAAACTCTAATCAAAGTGAGAAAGTACAAACTAAGACAATTAAATCTAAATATAGGGAATAATAAAAATGCTCCTGAGGAATGATCAAAATGGTGCAATAAGACTTGATGGATATACATCCATCAAATTTCCTAAAACTTGAATGTTGCTCATCCTCGAGCATCACAAATAATTCCAGCTAATATAGAAAACGTGTCCTTCTCTCTTTCATATTACCACTTGCATCCTTACCACCTTTTATGTCCAAGCGACCCTTGATTCCTAAAATCAAAAAATGCATCTTTCTTCCCTACTCAAAATTGTTTCATGACTTTTTCCATTTTGAAACCCGCTAAGGAACAAGTGTCATATTTTGTCTTTTTTGTCCTCCTGTATATTTTTATGAGTTCTTCATAAGAACATGGTTTATTGATTGTCTAGATTGGGGGTACATAGAGTCCCCTTGGTAAAAATTAGTGTGAATGGAGGTTTGGAAGAATGTGATATCTCTTATGTTCGACTCAAGATATTTTTATTTTTGTTGCAATTGCATTCATTGCTTCTTTACGTGTGCTTTGTCATCTTTTCTTGGTGGTACACCCCTATTAAATAAGAGGTGTATGGAACAAGAGGTAGAGGGGGAAATGTTGTACCACTCTGAACTTGGAGTTTGGCACTATTTTTGGTTTTTTGCTGATGGAGGGGTAAGAAGGTGATGGAAGAAAAGTTGAAAGGTCTGATGTGTGCATCTCATATTCATCTCAAATGTTTTTGCATCATGCATAATTAAGAAATCTCACAAGCTATTTACACAGCTCAAATAGGGAAACATTGTATTTGATTCTTCTCTATCCATTATGTCTTTCCGTCATTTCCAAGGAGTAGTGCTACTTATTGTCATGGGTGACAGGGTGAGTTCTGCAGTGGTAGTTAATGAAATAGTTACAAGAGAAGTCACTTTCATTCAGGGGGGTTCATTGATTAAACAAGCAAAATTGGCCTACTAGATAAAGGCCAAAAAAGAAAATTTTGAATTTTTAAAATGAAACTGGATAACATTTTAAAAAGTGCTAAAAGGGGCAAATATAATGGATGGAATAGCTACGTACTACCCACCTCCACCCCAAACTTAGAATTTTGCTCATCTCTAGAAATCATAAATATGTAATGGACGAAAGAAAAGTGTTGTGTTGTCTCCCAACAAGCGTCCTATTTAATAGCAAAGGCCTAATGCCTATTTTGTCCACCATTAAGCAACTATAAATAGGGATTGAGAAGAATTACCATATAATATTATTGTTTCCTATCAACCACTCCCTTATCCTTGTTTGTATTCTTTCATCTGATAATCTATCACAAATGTTGTGATATATGTCCTAATACCAAGGAAGTTGTATTTGTACCAGGTCTATTCCCATTAATCAATGTATGATGATGAATGATCATGAGGGAACTAAGGTGAATAAACAATATAATTCTTAGGGAACTAAGGTGAATAATCAAGATAATGCTAGGGTGCAGGAATGAGGTTCATCGGATGCATGGTCATCCCATCATATTGGTAACTAGCATCTATGGGGATGGGATCTGGAGGTTGGTACTTGGGAAATTGACAACCTAATCTCCATATGATTCTTCTTGATTGACATATTGTATTGTCAACTCATGAGACATATGGTAATCGTCACAGATTCAAGCCTACTAAGTGAAAATGGGAAAGTGAGTACGAATGATTTGGTGTATATCTTGGTGTTGTAGATAGACAAGTGTTTATTGAAGGGATGGTTGTTGAGAACTTGGGGTGTTCTTTTCCGGAGTGACTTCAAGACAAAGAAGTATCTTTTCTATGGTTGGTGATCTTTCTTTTAGAATGGAGTAGACAAGAACACTCTCAATCTTCTTTGTATTCTAGTCGTCTTCTATGGATATCCTTCTCTCAGGCATTGATGGGGCTTCTGAGGGGAAAAGTTGTTATTGCATCAGAGTAAATTGGTCAATGCAGTAGAGGAAGTAGACTTATTATTCATTGGTGTACTTTGTGGGGCCTCCAAGTGCTTGGAAAGAGAAGGACCTTTTTACTACTCGTAGGGTCAAGATTCCTACTTTGACATCTATTAAGGTTATGTTGTGGAGAGGAATGGAATTTTGAAGATAAGAGGGTATCAATGATCTTCCTTCCTTGATGTCTAATGTTACAAAATCATAGGAAATGTAGAACACCCCAACATTTACTAAAATACCCTCAATGATGCCAACCTAGTTTGATTGTGGTAGAATCAGTAAGCTGGTTAGTCATGCAAGTGGGTCACTGAGCCTGAGTCTCCAGCATAAGCTAAGAGGGATGATAGAAAGGATGGCTCTAAGATCAGCTAGACCTATATATCTTGTGGAATCACTTATTGAACACATAATTCCAAAGGACCCTAGATCCTTATTTTTGTGAGGCATCTTATTTTAATTGATGTCTGATGATGTTCTTTCCTATTTCAATATTTCACATTCATCAGTTATATATTTGCGATCAAGAAAGAGATTGAAGAATTTAGTCTAATGAGGCACTTCGGGCATGAAATCAAGTAATGGGATATTATCATACAACTTTTTCATGGTATCTTTAAATTTATTGAACCTAGAATCCAGTCGGGTTTGATTTAACCTAACTTGGTATGGAACAAACAACTTATATACAAGAACATAAGATGTAAGCATGGAGTCTGAAAGTTGAGTTCAGGTTCTGGGCAATGACCATCTCATCCTTATCATCTTGGCTCACCGGCTTAGACAAAGGGCCCACTTCTTTACAATCATAAGGACGGGGCAAGTCATCACAGCCTTAAGTTGTTCAACATGCTTCTGATTAGGTTTGGATTGTCCATCAAAGTAACCTTTAGAGGGACAATGCGATTCCATGAGATAGGCTAATTGGGCATCCGTCACTTTTTTGATGGGCTTGTTGTGATAGAATTATCTTCTTCGGGGTTGCAATCTTGTCATCTACATAAGGGAAGGGGGTGGCTTGCTACATATTTGGCATTTAATTAAGGTTTTGGAATTACTTCCCTTGGTAGTTTCCACCATTATGGAAATGAACTTGGTAATTGACCTAGTTACTGGCGTTCTTTTGGATATTGTATTGGAAGACTAGGAGGATACAACTTTCACTATTTTCTTGAGGAGGTTGTTGTTGTGAAACATTCTCTACACTGGCTGGACTGCCATATTGGAAATCAGGATGGCATCTAGTTTGGTTCGGGTTATAGTAGGCATGGTGAGGTATGTTGTGGATGGAATTGAGATTCCATATGTGGTCCATCTTCAAAATATTTGAGACTGTTGTTTACCATGGTGTATAAAGGAGTTGACATTATAGAGTTGAATGGTCAAGGCTATTACATCCCTAGAAGAAAAGATCTGCATATTTTACTTTTAGTGAATGTTAGGGTTGTCCTTTTCTTTCATAGGTGTAGAAAGAGGACTCCAAGACAACATACTTCAAAGTAAGAATCTTAAGGCATTCCTCAATAGATTTAAGCTCTGACTATTTTTGCCCTTAGTCATCTTGAGGACTGCACCTTGTGCTCCATTTGATCAGACTTGTGTCTCAAAGATTCTTTTAACAACCTCCCAGGTATTGCCGAAGTTTTGGAACATGAAGTTAGAGGAAGGTCTTGATGTTTTCATCAACACCCTGGTAGAAGGTCTCAATCAAATAGACATGAGAGATGTTGTAATGTAGGCAACAACAGAGGAGATCTTTAAATCACTCCCTAACTTCAAACAAGTTTTCACAAGGAATCAAGTTAATTTGGGTAATTTGCCCCTTGATATAATAGGTGAGGGATGGGGATAGTAATTTTCAAGGAACTTGGCTTGATAAGATTCCCAGGTGGTGATGTGATCCCATTCCATAGTATTATACCAACTAATGGCTAGATTTGTCAATCAATATTGGAATAGCCATAGGTTGATGGCATCGTCTGTAACACCTAGTATCATGTGCAAGGCACAAAGGTCGGTGAAGCATTGGAGATGGTCTTGGCAATTCTTGCCTATTCTATCGGCAAGTCTGTTGCTCTAAAGTAGGGTGATCCACTGCTTGCGGATCTCAAATTATAGAGTGTTATGGAAGGAGACAAAACATAATGTTGTGCGTTGGTGGACTTTGGGACTGAGAAGTCCTTAAGTGGATTTTTTTGCTCTTCTTATTGTAGTGTGGCATCTCATACTTGTTGTCCCTTGACTTGACCAGAATGACCTCTTTCTGTGATGCAAAGGGCCCATTCTATCCAACGGTTCACTTACTCTTCGTCCATCTTGTACCGATAAGTCTGGTTTAGGAGATGGAAGATTTGATCGATTTTGGGATCAAACACGAACATCGTAGAGTTGAGCGAGCATCGCGTGTACTATTGGTTCAGGAAGATAAGAGTTATTATTATATTAAAAAAATCCTAATTATTCAAAGAAATAGGATTTGAAATAAATGTCATTGTCCCTGGAAACGACGCAAAAATTTGATGTGTGTCATTTACACAAAATATTCACTAGGAAAAAATCCTATAGTTTGACCTTTAAGAGGCAATAAACTCTCCTAAAAAATGAACAAATTAATTTTTGTACAAAAATGTGTCAAACCCATGAGAAAACATGAATAAGATTTTTATTTAAACTAATTTCTAAGAGTAATATCTAAAATGTGATTTATAGAGAGTGATTATATCTAAAAAGTTAATGAAATTTGTAGAAGAAAAACTAGTTAAATTAGATTTTAATTCAATTAATGGAGATACACTGGCATTCTGGGAAATGACCACCATAGACTGCATATTTACTTTAAATGGTTCAACTTCTTAATTTTTATTAATTAGATTGGGAATATGCATTTTGTGTCCTTGCGGAATGCAGTTCTTGCAAGGGTTGGACTTCTCACAAATACTAGATCTTGCATTTGTGTATATTTTTTTGACCATCCACTAAGTCCATCAGGTGATTTCATCAAGAGTTTATGAGTTTCAACCAGTGTTCCAACTCATGGTTCAGGGATCTCATCATCATGAGTTATAACTAGCAAGTTAAATAGATAAATCAATCATAGATTTCCATCGGGTAATCTCATTAAGGTATCTATGGGTTCATTTAGTGTTTTAGCCTTAGGGTCTGGGATCTCATCACCCAAGATTATAACAACATAAATATAGTTAGTATATCCATAAAACATGCACATAAAATGGGAGTAACACATTTGATCAATAGAATCTTGGAGTCAATTACAATTAAAATAAGATACGGACATGGGGCTACTCCCCATGTCCCAATATGACGGGACTACTTAGAAATCATTTGCTTAAGCATAAGAGAACATATAAAAATGGAAAGATTCTTGTTGTTGGATCTGAAAACAAGGTGGAGGCTTCCACAAGGAACATGATGGCTCCTTCCTTCCCTTCATGTCTTTGTGCACCCAAAGGAGGATCTAGTGTGATAGACTATGATATGCATTGTGCCTAGAATCCCCCTCCTTTTATAGTGTGAGAATGTGACCCCAAACCCTAAAAAATTCTCCTGGTGGTAGCTAGAAAGTCTAGATTTGGGGATCCTATCGATCGATTGGTGACCCAACCTAGTTGATTGGGTTGAATAGTTGCTTCGGCCCAAAGGCAGGTCAGTCAACTAATCTGTGGCATCTATGAAAATGAGTCTTCTTTATTTGGGTTAAGTCAGAGAAATGGGTGACCAATGGACCGATTGGAAATTCTGAATCTAACTAATTCTTACTAAAGAGTCAGCTGACATGGTGCGTCAGTCGACCGACTAACATTTCTAGGAGATTAAAGATAGACAATTGAGGCCTCTTAACCTTCCAATCTTGTATTTTTTTGGGGATTCTTTATCTCTTAAATGATTGGATATGATTGAGTCATTTCCTACAATAACAGTATAAATATAATAAAAAATCTAATTAAAGAGAGAAAACCTATGACAATAAAATCTAAAACTAGGGAATAATCAACAAAATGCTCCTAAGGAGTGATTGAAAAGGTTCAATAAATTTGAATGAATATTCATTCATAAAAATTATGTGTACTTTGATTGGTAGAGGATTCCTTAATCCTATTTTCAATTTGAAACACTAATTTAAGATGAGGTGAGAATTGAATTTTGGGTTCATTAAGTAAGGACATGAGCAATGGATGAAATTAGGGATGAGAAAGTTTAGGAAAATATTCCTTCAGATATATCCTAAGTTTTGGCCTGGAAGGTGACATATTGGATTAGGGAGTGCCCATGTACCAACTCAACAATGTGAAGGAACATATTGCCATAACCTAAACCCATGATCCTTTCTAGACACCATTACCCTTAGATTATGCAAATTATTTGAAGTTATCATCGATTAAGTATTATTTGATAAATATGGCTCTGATACCAAATGTAGTGAAGCCCACTTTGAGTGTCCTCTAATTAAGGTGGACTGTAAATTTGAGAGTCAATGCACAAATTTCCATAATTTAGATCTAACAAATTATAAGTAATAATAAACAATTTCCAATAATTGAAAAAAAATTGGGCAAATGATGTATAATGAGGCCCCATTAAGGACTTAATTTAATTTTCAAAGGGTAATAAGAGATACATGAGAAGACATAGTAAGGTATTAGACGGGAGGGTTGGTTTGGTGAGCTAACTAATTCTCCTTGTGTTAGCTTATTTTTCTTTTATGCATTCATCTTGTTTTCCATATTTTTGGTCTTGTATATGTCTATTACTTAAATGCCGACAAATAAAAAATAGATCAATAGTTTTCTATATTGTATACATGGGTGAATACCAAAATGCGCATGTATGATAACAAAATTTATTTCTAAACAATCAATTATTTGCACATATGAACTGTATTTTCATTTAGATGACTAACCCATGCTTGGTATACTATCTTGGTTATAATCATTGTCCATCATTGAACTTATGTGCATTACCCCTTGATGGGTGTCACCTTGGGTACAAAATATTATATTTATCATTATGTGGTACACATAGGGCATTATAATTGAGAATGAATTTAATAAATATCCAACAGTGTGTCATTCAGTTTCATACTTCAGATATCATCTAGAAATACATAGAAGTCAATATGTTGAGCATTCATAAAGTAATGATGTACCTCAATGTAGAAAAATGCATTATACACTCAATTATTTTAAGTGTGTATCCAAACATCCAAGGAATCAACATAATCAGTCAACATTATCTGAAATAGGCATACTACTAATGTGTCACTATTGTATCCATATGATACGAATTAATCCTATCTTAGGCCATAAATTAGGGTTTACATCTATCTTTTTTTTGTATGAATAAGGTTACCAAACTCTAATTCCATCACATCATTATTTCCATGGGTTAGAAACCCTAATTAACAATTAGATGTAATGCTAATTATCTGATTAATCATACCATGTTATTATGAACACCTAGATCACGTGGATTAAGTGCGTATAAAATTCTAAACATTGGTTTAACAACCCTAATTCCAGATTTTTTAGATTATTAACTTTAGATCCTAAGTAAACATCATCATCATCATCATCATCTTGAGATCTCATTATATTCCACAATATCAAGTATTATTACCAAAATAAACAGATTTACTAATTTACATAATTATATTCATCAAATCAAAGGTTTGTATGTATTGATCATCTTATAACCATATCTTAAAACGTAGATCAGATCTCGGTACTCAAATTATTTTATTAAGAACCTACATATTTTTCTAATAAAATTGATATCTAATATCACTATGTTTAGAGCTAGGATCTATATACTACATATAATGCAAAGTCACTATATTTGGGCCACTGGAGAAAGCCATGTACGTAATTTCTAAATTATTCAAATGCATCACGGGGCCTAATCTAGAGCCAATGGGCTCGTTCAAAACTTCACACATGTGTTTGGCCTTATTTGGCCTATACCAAACAATATCAACTCTAGGATACAAAGTTCTTTTCCCTAGTATTTTTCCCTTGATCCCTTTCCTTCATCAGCAATCAATGGTCTACTGAGCCCTAGGGTAGTTCAACCCAATGTTGTCCCTCCACCCTCTACTTATGATGATGATCTAACTCATCTGGTCTCTCTGTAGTGGTCCTCTAGACTTTCTAGTTACCCTCATGATCCCAAGTAATGGCCGCAGTTGGCACTCCTACAATGATCCAGGATATTGCAACACCATAACGTAGGGGTGAAACTCAAGTCTCCCTTACACACTATCGAGAGTCAAAACCTTTGAGGTCCCACTACACTACCTCTTCCCAAATGAATTGGTTGAAGATTCTCTAGATTCAAAGAGAGAGACTAGGTTTCTTAAAGGAGGAACTAGGGTTTGAGGATAGGTTATCAGGGTCTATGGATGGAATTGGAGGTTTTCCCCATGATCCCATGGTCTTAAGAGTCCCCTTGATGATCTTATATATGGTTACTACTATGTTTTGAAGTGTCTACAACCTCCCTTAGATATAACCATGACAAGGATGTTGGGGTTTATCTAGATACCCCAAGATAATACCAACATAGGAGTTGATTAGGTTTGCCTGCACCTCCTAAGTCTGTTGTCGAGACAAGCTTGGGTTGATAACCATAGTAGAGAGGGATGGAGTCAATTGAGCTCATGAGACTGTATGACCACATGACTTCTGTGTAGTCTGGGCAGAGGAGATGGAGTTATCCTCATGGTAACACCTACATTTGATGTATACCCGAGGTTAGAATGTGTCCTCAACTATTCTTTATTTTGTCATTACTTTACTAATTTATTCAAGTTCAGGGATATTTTCCCTTTTCTATTATTCATCATTGGGAATAAGGTAAAGTCCTAAGTCATCCAATGGATATCCTAAACTTAATTTCCAAGCAAACAATAGATAATCATATTCATATAATTAATTACCTATGCGACGTATTATCTTGGAATCTTCTGATTTTTTTTGTATACTCCTATATTATGATTATCAAGAAAAGTTATCATTAGTAGTTATTACGATAAAAAAATAGGTATTCATCATTTTACACTTCAAGGATCCATATGTAATTCTAACTAGTCTAATTGGGCTTGATTTTGGTTTGTGGGCCCATTACCCATATCTTTGCCTTTCAAAGGGTCCATAGGATTACATATATCTTTATTTAAGAATTTTAAGCTTGGATCATCATAATATTTCAATTAAGGCTTATAATAACAAATATTCTCAATGTTACATTATATATTAAAATTGGAGACTTTACTCTAAGTCTGGGACTTATCTTCAAGATTCCAATTAAATAAAATTGATACTATTGGTCTAATCGCAATAATATCACTTCGATTTCCTTTAATGCATTATCTGTTATTTCATGATTATAGAATCCAAATATAAACAAAGTGGGGATCTTACAACAAGTCTTTTGGTCGGATGATCAAGAGAGTAGATTGGGAAATCAAAAGACGTCTGGCGTGCTCTGAGCCAGAATGATCGAGTGATTAAGTCAAGATGGTCGATCGATCACAATGTTGTTGATGGACTCTGATGTCTCGAGATCAAACAACATGATTAATTGATCAATCGATCAACAAATGTGGGGGATTTGGGGATGGTTGTTGGTCGAACGATCTTAACTATTGCGATCAGTTGATTGAAGGATATGCATGATGGTGGCTAAAATGAAAATCAACCAATCTACATGGAGCAAGTCAATTGATCAGAAAATAAGATGGGGATGGTGTTGCTTTCTTGGTGGTCTGGTAGAGGTGTGGAGTTGGCAAATGAACAGAGGAGGGGTAGTGTATGGTAGACATGTGCTTGGTTGAATAAGAGTAGCAGAGCAACTTGATCAATTGATAATAGATCCTTTGGTTGGTCTAACAATGAGAGTGTATCTTGTTGAATTGAGCTCGAGACTTTGGGGCATACACATGAGGGTCGTCTGATGTCAGGCCTCACGGTCAAGGATTTGTAGCTGGTGGAGGAAGGGGTGTAGTGGGTTGTAGGGTCAGCCAAGGTGTTGTTGATCGGTCAGTCAGTGCGGATTGAGGTGGTAGCTAATAGAGATATGCATGATGACAAGAGTAGAAGTGGGGTTTTCTTGAGAATTTCTTGGTAGGGAAAGGGAGGGTTTGAGGCTTGATGTCGAATAACTTGCCCAAGTGGTTGATTATATAGATAAGAGACCATTGATTTGTCAATATAAGAAATTGGGTCAGCCAAAATGGTCTATTTTGAAGGATTTATGTAGGCATCAGTCGCCTAAAATGAATGGCTAGAGTCGACCGATCAGTAGAGTGGAGACATGAGGAATACAAATCTTTGGTCAGTTAATTGCATGGACTCTAGTGGGTCAATGACACATTTCAATGTGAGAAAGGCAACCAATGTTGGTATGCCGATCAATGAGCTTAGTCTGATGACTAAAATTAAAATTGTGGATCAGTATCTACTGACATTTTTGGGCCCATTCTAGTCTAAGGATCAATGAGCTTGGTTGGACGATTCTAATCAGTTCTCAAATCCAATGGATATTGAGATTTTTGGATTCCTATCTTGGTTGTCTGATCTGGATGGCTCGATGATCAATCGCAAGATTGGGAAAAGTCCAAGCTACATGTTGAGTGACCAACCAAGAGATATGATTGGGCAATCTCTGTATAGGAAATTTTTGTGCAAAATGTGACCCCCTTAGTTGCCCGATCAGATCATCTGCTAGGCCAATTAGGGGATTATCAGGTTCCCAAATAGAGTAATATTTACTTGTAGACAATTTAACCAAAAATATGGTCAACGAAGTGTTCAACCATAAAGTTTAACTAATAAATTGAATTAATGAAATGGAGATGGATTCTAACTAGTCAATTTTTTTTTTTTGAGATCTGACTAGATAACCTCTAGCTGTGTCGAACAACAACCATGAATAATGTTGCTGACTCAAAACCTATGTTCTTAAGTAGCAACCAGACTGGGAAGATGGAGAGGAGTCACTTTACTTGCTACAGAATAAATGTACTTAATTATATTCTCATTCAGTGGCCATTTGCAACAAATTTGACTTTGATATTGTCCCACAATATGAATGCACCATGTGGGTAGATCTTTTTATTACGTACGACCCATGCCACCAGGATGAAAACTTCCCCGTAAATAATCTCAAGTGGGAATTGTAGAGAAAGACTTGGTCTCCCATTTAGATGTCTTTTCTCTTCAGGTGGTCTTCATTTTACATCTTGGTCAGCTCCTTGTAGATGTGTGTGTTCTCATAAGTGGACATGTTTAATTCTTCTACCTCTTCAAATTGAAGAAAACATTTCTTTTGGCTAAGAGAAAAATTAATGTTCACAAACATAATAGACCTACTGGCCTTGTGCCTAGACCTGTAAATGGATATCTGAAATCCACACATTCGATCTGGATTCGAGTTTGAAATTTTGAAAAAAAAATCTAACATCTGCATAGTATGAATTGGATTTAGGATATCAAATTTCATATTCAAAAAATTTGGATAGGATTTGGATATGTTTGTATCCACTCTGGAAAAATCTGAATCCAACAAATATATACATAAATTATTAAATATAGATGATCTACACATAAAAATATGAAAATATAGATATTTAATATATATATGCATAGTAATATCAACGTTTTATTTATAATAATATCTTTATGATTTCTGGTTCAAATAAGATATTTATTCAAATTCAGATATTATTTGTCAAATTGATTTTAGATATTATTGCATGATATCTATCAGATATCGGATCAGATATCAGATCATTTTTTATTCATATATTGGATATAGCAATATCTGTTCCGTATTCAATCTATTTATAGGTCTACTTGTGTCCATATCAATTAGAATATGGCAAGACCTTTCATATATCAACCAAAATGGAGTAGTGCCCAAAGGCATCTTGAACATTTTTTGGTATTCTGAAAGGTCATCATTGAGCTTCAATGCTCAATCTATCCTTATTCGTCCAACTATCTTATCAATGATGGCCTTGATCTATTAGTTTGAAACTTTGACTTGGATGATGGTTTGAGGATGATACGACTAAGATACTTGATTGTGAACATCATACCTTTTTAGTATAAGTTTAAATTTCTTCTCCAAAAAATGAGAAACTCCATTAGAGATGATCGTGTGTGGTATCCTGAACCTAGGAAAAATGATATCCTTGAAAATATTCATGTTGAATTTGGAGTCGCTAGAGACAGTAGGGATTTCCTCAAACCACTTTGAAACATAGTAAACTACATTAGAATGTATGATTAGTTTCAAGAAGGTGGAAATGGACCCATGTTGTCCACTCCCCAAAAATCAAATATATCTACTTCCTATAAAGCTGTCAAAGGCATCCCATCATGTTTTGAGATGTTCCCAAATTTTTAGCATTGATGTAAGAAATGATGTATTCATAAGCATTTTTGAAAATTGTGGGCCAATAGAATTCGCATTGGAGGACCTTCAAGGATGTATTCTTTGACTCATGTGCCCACCTACTTGACTCGATCGGCACCGTTCAAGCATTGACTGCCTTTCTTCTTCCACACCTTCACCAAGGCAAAGATAATATCACTCATTCCAGTAGTAGTTCTTGACTTCATGCAAGAACTTTGTCTTAGAGTGGACCATGTTCTTTGGGTGCAGATCACCTATGAAAAGGTAGTTTACAAAATTTGCAAAACATTGAATATCAGAAAAGGCCTTCATAAGCTCTTGATTGGGAAGAGAATCATTAATTGGATTGTTTTCATTGTTTGGAAGATGAACATGACTAAGATTTTCAGCCACCGTGTTCTCACCAACCTTCTTATCTTATAGATCAAAATTTTGAAGCAAAAGAACGAACCAAATCATTTGAGGCTTGGCATCCTTCTTTTTCATCTGGTGGCAGAAGGCAGCATGTTCAGTCTAGACAATCACCCTTAGTTGAGAAGATAAAATGTGAATTCATCGTAGGAATGCATGATTGCATGTAGATCTTTCTCCGTCATGATGTAGTTCAGTTGTGCTTCATCAAGCGTCTTTGAAGCATAATATATGACATGGTGCCTCTTTTCAAATTGATGTCCCACGACTACTCCTACTACATAGTCGCTAGAATCAAATGTGATTTCAATGGGTTCAACTAGTCCAGTGCTTGGAGGATGGGTGTGGTACTGAAGGCATCCATCAAGTTGGAGAAGCTTTGCATGCAAGTTGCATCAAAAGAGAAGTCATCATCTTTCAATTGAAGGTTGTTCATTAGATTTGCAATTTTTGAGAAATCTTTGATGAACCTATGATAAAAGCATACATGACCCAACAAGGCAAAAACTTCACATTAGATGGCAGTGCAAGTTTGGCAATAACGTCAATATTTTCCTTGTCAATTTCATTCCCTTTATTTCTCACTATATACATAAGTATAATGTCCCTTTACCATGTAGTGTCACTTCTCGTAGTTCAACACCAAATTTTCTTCTTCACACTTCGATAGAAAAGGGGATAGGTGATGTAAACAAGAGTCAAAAGAGTCATTGTAAATAGAAAACTTGTCCACGAATAGCTCCATCAAGGTTTCTGTCAACCCTACAAAAATTGTTATCATACAATGCTAGAAAGTAGTAGGATCTCTGCACAAGTCGAAGGGCATCCTCCTAAAGTCATAAGTGCCAAAAGGGCATATGAAGGTGGTCATCTCCTAGTCATTAGGGTGGATAGGAATAGAAATCAGAATATCTTTCTAAGTAGAAGAAGAATTCATGATGTGCACATCACTCCAAGACCTGATCTAGGAAGGGAAGGGGAAAGTGATTTTTTTATGTTGCTTTGTTTATCTTCATGTTGTTAATGCACATCCTCCACCCATGATAGTGTGGGTGAGGATGAGATATTCTTTGTCATTCTTTATGACAGGAGTGCCACACTTCTTTGCAACTACCTACACTGGGCTTACTCAAGGAGAGTCTGAAATGGGTTAGATAATCCCAACTGTGAGTAGTTTGATAAAATTTGTATAGACCACCACATTCATGTTTGGGTTTCAGTTTGTAGTGGGGGTCTCTAGATGGCTTGTAGTCTTCCACCATAGGGATCTTGTGCATGTAAATAGCTTGATTGATTCTAGTCAAATCAACCATTCTATATCCCAAGGATGCCTTTCTTTTTCTAAGCTCGATCATCAACCTATCTTCCTAGTCTTGGATGAGCTCACAATTGATGATCGCATGATGAATCTCTAGCTCATCAAGAAAAATGCATTTCAGCTCCTAAAGTAGGGCCTTCATCTCAGGTTCTTTTGATGGCTCTTCTTTTTCTTCAACCACAAATATCATCTTCATCTCTTGTAATTCATCATGGGGTTCCTCCTTGTTGGTTTCTAAATGGAACTGGCATTGTCTAACCTATTCATCATCAAAACTGAAATCATGTGGATTGGTGAGGGGTGTTTTCAATGGGCCCTTCAAGCCGTTACACACTTCAAACTCAAGTTTTTCTCTCCTCAACATCATAAGAATGGTGCTTGTCACTAAATCAATCAAATCCCAGGCTATGGCAAGGAATTTCTAGCAAAAAATGAGAGGATACTGGAAATCCTCCTTCATGTACATAATCACAAACACACAAGGGACATTGACATCCTTTCTGACCTTTGCATGAAGATCCTCTATGACACTCATTTGATTTGCTATGGGGGAACTACTAGTTGAATGGTCATGCTAGTAGGGAGTAGTTTGGTGAATTTCAATCATAGGCATATCTTGTAAAAAATGATATAAAGGTTGAAAACTAAATCTTCTAGCCAATTTTTGCAAGTATTGTCACTGAGGTAATAGATAATTCCAAAGGAATAATGATCGTCCTATTTCTTGGGCATTCTATTGAGGATAATGTATGAAGTTGTCCTAGCCAACTTCATTGTTTCATACTTCTTAGACATGTACTTCATGGTTAAGGGAGTCTTCAAATATTTTAACCATGTTGGAACTTCAAGAAGGGCATCCAAGAATGGCTCCACATGAATCTTCTTGATAGCTTCCTTGAATCTCATGAATCAAGCATTTAGTTTGTTTTCTTTAGATTTGCTTGGTAGGGAGGCCATGGATTGAAAATTGCCATGTCTAGCTCAACAAAATCAACTTGTGACTTCTCAGCTCCTGTTCATTTTCTTGCATCTGCATCAACAACTACTTCTTACGCTCATTCCTTCTTAACCATCATTGTATCATCCAATCAAATTAATAGGAACAATGAATGTTTTCACTAGAGGGGAAGGTGCATACATGTTTCCTGAACCTGTGGAAACGATCATCAATTGCTCGAGGGTGCATGGTATTTTTCTCATTTTTCTTAACAAAGGTAACCAGATGGGGATGGAAAGTTGGGTCAATTATGAGTCAATCAACTTTTGATAGGCTTACTTATTGTCCAGCAATGTTTGTTGAGTGGAAATCATAGACTGATGAGGTTCAAGTATTTTCTCCATGGTAGAGTTCTTGTCATCTTTAGAGGCTTGATTTCTCATATGTAGCATTTTTGGCACTTGTTTAGGATTATCAAATTGTTGTCCTAGGTTGTAGCCACGATTTTGTATGTTCTCCCCATAGTTTCCTTGGTTCATGAAGTTCTATTTTGATTTTATTGGAACCTAGGGGGGAACATCCTCAGTTATTCACCAGAGCTGGCCATTGTTGTTATGAATTCTCTTTTTTTTCTGGATAACCATATTGGAAACTAGGGTTTTTCTAGTCTGGTTGTGAGTGTAGTAGACACAGCATGGAATGTTGTAGATGTAATTTAGATCTACCATGTATTCATCATCATATTGTATGTGGGCATTGTTCACAATTATATTATACAAATGTTGGAAACTGAGAGTGGAGCGGTCATGGACCTTGCATGCCTCATAGAAGAGTTCTACAGACTTGACTTACTTCTACAATTGTTGTTGTTGTCCTATTCATTCATATGAACTCAATGAGGACTCAGGGTTTCCTTCCTTCAAGGCTATATTCTTGATTGAATGTGCTACAAATCTGAATTCAAGATAGTCTTCATCTTTGGCTACATTGAGGACACCTTCTTGTCCCATGCTAGAATGAGACCATGACTCATTCTCAAAACCTCTTTTGACAACTTATGAATGTATATTCATCCCTCTTTTTATATATCTTTCATAGTCTTTTCATAGTTTTTTGTCCTCTTTTTTATAACTTATAGATTTAAATGTGACTTGCTCACCTTTTGACCTAAAATGCAAAATTCTAATTATTTTCCTTCACATTTTGTAGGTTTCACTTTCAATGAAAAATTCTGAACCATCTGAGCACTCAAACCGATCGATTTGTGTTGTCAACTAGTCGGTTAATCTCCAAAGATGTTTCACATCTTAGAGCCATATGTCTATTTGGTTCTTAGCTCAATCTTCCACCCTAACACTTAAGAAGCTCAAACAAGCATTCAAATGATCTCAGACATTTGTTTCATAACAACCAATCGATCGGCTTGTATCACAAGTCGAGCGTCTGATGACCTTAAGATGACCGTCTTGATCACTTCATGGCTAGGTTAGGTTAATTCACTTGTGCCACCATTACATATTAGGGTTTTCCACCCAGCCAGCATGCACAACGACAACAACCAGGCATCTCACTCCCACAAATAGTTGGCTTGTGGATTGCTTCATGAACAAGACTAGACAGTCGAAGGTGTTGCCACCCTTTGACTAGGGTTTTGACCTACTGACGAAATGGTCATGCCACATCACCAGCCAACTGACCGATTCACATTACAAAATGGTCAACTCATGCCATGCTGAGAGTTTATTTATGTGGTTGTCACTTCTCTTTCTATCTCCCCCTTCAGGGTTTTCTTCCCCTCCTTCCCTATAAAAGGAGTGGGGGACTCTACAAAGAAGGGGATCCAACTTTTTGTACTAGCAATTTTATTTTGAGCATTGTTATTTCAAAATTTACTTCTGTACTCTTTTCTTCTGCAATAAAAATTAGCTATTCATCTCTAGATTTCTGGGTCTTGTTCTTCTTTTCTCGTTCATTCCTTTGGAGAAGGTAATTAAGGGAGTAAGTTGTTTTATTGTCACCAACAAGATCTTCTTGGAGATTCTTCCTTTTCTGGTCTATGACTTCCTTCCTTCTTTCCCTTACTTCTCCTTGTTTTATTATGTCTAGCCAACAGTTCCTATACCGAGGAATGGGGATTAACCCCACAACCATGTTGTAACATAGATCGATTCCCTATATGATTCTATTCGGTAGATGATTTTTGGCTTGGATAATTTCCGATTTAACGATTTGATCTCAAGTTTTTACTGTTGGTATGTATTCCCTGAGAGCCAATCATGGGATGATTGGTGGGATACATTAAGATTGATTTGATAAACATCAAAGGCAAGCTTCCAATTTTTTCTGGTTTAGTCATATGAGATAGTGATAGAACAGATTGAATGTCTAGAGAATGACAGTACTCAATGACGTATGCCTTCAGGTTCAGGACCTGAACGATTAGATCATATGGATGCTAAAAGTTTGTACATTCTCATTATGTCCCTAGTCAGATGTCATTGTGGAAGGTAGATAGACAACAATGACACACAAGACTAGATTGTGGTGTTGGTTGATGACAGAATCTCATTAGTCATGATATAGAGATATCAAACCAAACACATAGGTACTTGTTAGAGAACAAGTGTACCGGACAAACCCACCGTGAGTTTGACACATGGAACCATGACATGGTAGTCACAGTCAGTACTCACAGTGATGGTGGTGAATGTGATTCTTTGACCTGAAATCACTACACTCAACACATGTCGTTGGGTACACTTTGACATCATCAAACACAGTCCTGAAACATGGGTTGTTATAAAGGTGATGATTGGGTGGCTTTGACACATGGGGCTTTTGAGGGGTGAGTGATAGATATGGGATTTGTCCCTCCTGAGGGAGTTTGATATCCAAGGCCACTTGATGAGTAGGATTGAGATAGGCGTGTGCATGCATGTGTGAATCAGTATGCGATATTGATGTCATAGATTATCTCGTTCAATCTACTCTGAGATCAAGAAATGAATGAACGTTGACAGGATGACTGTTCCATGCCTCGAGTTCATTCGGGATATCAGTGACAAAGGAATTATACATTCACTATAACACCATTCACAGATTGTAGGATTGAAAGTTGTTCTCCAACTTTCTACTTTCACTTGGGTAGCACTGATGTGTGACTAGGCACCGCTCTTTGCTTGTGAAGTCATAAGTGTTATGGACTTTCACTGCCAACGTGAAATGGACCTGCAGGGTCACACACATAGGATTTAACCTGGAAGAGGAGTTTTGTCCACAAACAATGTTTAGATTGATTACTAAATGAGTTTAGTAGTTCAATTAAACACTCAATTGATTGATAGCTCAAAATCATGGTGTTCAAGATGTTGGACAGATTTATTAGAGTATCAGATTGATTGAAATCGCAATTGACTGATTCTGCACAATCTGCACTCCCAACCGACCGGCTCATGTGATGAACCGATCGACTGAGCTTGGTGAACCGGTCGGCTCAAGTGTTGAGTCGATCGGCTCAATGACAGGGTGAAACAATCACTTCAAGTGTTGAAATGCTCGGTTCAACTGTTGCAACCGAGCAAGTTGGGAAAGTAGGATTGGTGAGAATTTTCCTTGCGTTTCACTTGTCCAATTTGATTGGAACAAGGATTGGTATTTGATACCAATTAGAAACAAAAGATGTAAAATCAATCGGGAACTGATCAGGACCACGAACCAATCGGTTCAGAAAGTGAACCGACCGTTTCATGGGTCCCAACCGATCGGTTGAGTGTCAAATGACCGGCTCAGGTCCCCAACCGACCGTTTCAAAAATGAAATGATCGATTCAGGTTGCGAGTTGGTTGTTTTTGTGGAAAATCTCGAACCCTTCTACTCCTGCTTTTAGTCCCGCATTGCCCGGGATGGAGAACCCTGTCCCATGACCCTCCTATATATATAGGGGTATTGGGGGCTTCTCAGAGTACAACTCAGTGCAAACTAGTTGCTCTGCAAAGTTGTCGTTCTCTCTGGTTTTGGTAATCGAGAGAGCCCGAGAAAGTGCTACCCGATAAGGGAGGCACAGCAAGAGAAAGACAACTGCAGTTGTGACTGGTGGCAGGAGAGTGTGTTGGAGACTAGTACGCTAACAGAAGGGAGTGACTCCTTCCAATTCCTTGTGAGACAAGGATATTGGAGTTCCAGGTGGTCCGTGTGGACTACTTCAGAGGCGAGAGGTTTCTGCCGCTCAGAGGACAACTGTCAATCCCGACAGTCCCGGTGAGACCAGGATTCGTCAGTCCCGGTGCGACCAGGAGCTGCACAGACACCGTCCAAGACCGGAGGTGAAGACCGCACAAGGCATGAGGTATTGTCGCCGAGAAAGCCTCGGGACAAGGTATGATTCTACAAACTATCCTTTCCTATTGTATAGACGTTGACGCGTTTCCTTGTTCCGGGTTTGGGAGAGAAATTTTTTGTTTCCGCTGCCTTCTCTGCATCCCCTAAAACCCAATAGTGGTATCACAGCCACGTGAACTGCTCTATACTTTAGGGATTATTGATATGATCGATTTTGGTTTGTCGCCTTTATTTATTGCATACGATGCGAATAAAATTGGCTTTATGCATGTCCAATCCTAAATCTACAAATCCCAATTTACATATATGATATGTATTATAAATGCACTCGATACGCGTCACCCTTAAACGAGTTTTGTGGTGGATGTATAGCGTGGTTATGGCCAATAAACCCTATCTGTGTATGGTTGTATGTGGTTGCTTACATCTTGGTCTGCTCACCGATCTTCCTTCTCCTATTCCTGATGTAAATTGAAATAATTTGAGATTTCTTTCCAACCTTTGCTCCCCCCGAATGTAACTCGGGGTTTCTCCTTTTACAATGTAAAATAGGATAGAATTTTATTTCTTGTTATGTCAAAGAACGGAGGACATCCTGATGACAGCTGAGACGATTGGTTCAAGGCGTGAACCGATCGGTTGACGTTTGAGACGTTCGGTTCAAGGTGTGAGCCGATCGGTTGATGACCGGTTCGAGGAGCGAGACGAGCGGGTGGCGGCCATGATGAGATGCACGACCACCCGGCGAACCGATCAGTTGGAGGAGCCAACCGATCAACTGGTGGCACCCAGACGACTAGGCCAGAACGAGCAAATCATTCATGTGATGAGTTGATCTACTCAGAAGGCAAAGCACAGAGTTCATCTTGTACAGGTTGCATGTGATGTAAACCTAGATGACCGTGATTCCTCTTGGCTCGAGGAATCACATTAGGATGGCCATAATCATCGTTTTTATCGTTTTGCATGTTTTCTGTGGGATATAGCATGCATATGATACATACTATGCATTGTGGTGATTGGATATGTATATGTATATAAAAACCAAATCCCTCATTAAAATATTAAGTCTTATATGCCTTCCATTAGCGGCACACATGAAAAACTCGACCGACCAAGCGTAGGTTACGCCAAAGCGTGGTGTGCCTTCTATCTTGTGGAAGTGTGAAGGGTAGACATGTAGGTTCTGCCAAAGCAGGGTGCATGTTTACTGTGTCGGCTTTTGGGTTAGATTTAAGTTGTAATTGTTAGAGCATCTAAGCCCAGAGGCAAGGAATGTTCATGGTAAGGTGTTGCGCATTTTCATTCATCAAGAGTTTCATATGATGTAATTGGCATGATGGCCTACCTAAATAGTCAAGATTGTGGGCGATCAGCCAAAGCTGACTCATGACTTGATGAAATATGGATCTTGCCCACTAGAAGGTTGTACGCTGCGATCTTCCGAATTGATGGTGAGGGATATCAATTTGAACTAAAATAGTGGGAGCGATAATTAATTAAAGGTCTAATTTTATCGTCAACTTTTCAAATCAATCAAACAAGTGAAAAAGAGTTTTGGACTAAAATTGCATATATTTCCTTTTGTTAAAATAAATGGTTAATCAACAAATCACTTTATTTGCGATCGGTCTTTGAGACCAACAAATTAAATGGGAATAATTCCACGACTGATTTGGATGATCAGAAGTGTTCTCAAAGAGAAAAAGCTCTAAGTCCTGGTTATACCAAGACCAGATAAACTCAATCCCACCACATCAATGGCTGAAAGTATGCTTATGGAAGCATACCGAGGAAGACATTGATGAGGAGTGCTTGATGTTGCAGAGACTACATGAGACATATGATATCTCCATGACACTGTCCTAGTATGTCATGACAGAAGGAGATCCAGTAAGGTATTCACACACTCAATGTGATTGGGTATGTGGAAAACCTGACTAAGAAGGATTCCCTCTGAGCCAAGGGTTGGCTATTGGTATGATACTGCAAATGTTGCGAGAATCATACAATTCATGATAAGCTACAACATGAACAACTTTGACAAGCGTTGACAGAGTTGTTGGACATGTTGAGGATAGTAGAGGCAAATATGAAGAAAAAATAACCCTAATCTTTGATGAGATCAATGAAAGATAAGTCTTAAGGGCAAGGGCAAGGGCAAAGAAAAGAATTGTTCTGATGCTAGCTAGCAGCCCAAACCGTCTTCAACCTCAAGGCACATGGGCAAAGGGTGTATGAGGGAATTTCCCTCTATATCTGGAAGAACAAAAGAAGATGAAGGAGGGGATGGAGATCTCCACCTAAGGTATCATGAAATGAACCGCTTCTTTATTTGAGGTATATGATACCAAGATATGGATCTATCATATATGATATGTAAGATCTGCAAAGAAGTGATGGCCTTTGTGAAAGGACCAAGAAAGAAGTACCCATCATTGGAGCAAGTGTTGCTGCCATAGATAGGAGTACCTTTCAGTTTATTTCAGCCTAAAGGGCACGAAATAGAGTTGAGAACTGCTATTTCATATTTGCCAATAAATATAAACACTTTATTTTTGCATATTGTATGACAATGATGGCAATCAATAAAGAGATGTTTCAATTCATAAAGATATGATCTTTAAGGAAATGCCTTATTTTTCTTATGGTATTTGATATGCATAAGATAAAATGATACCTAAAGTTATAGATAACTCAAACAATCAAATTAGCATCAATCATGAGAAATTCATTTCTAGTTTCCATGTGATGGATAAATCTAGACTCTTTTGGTTAGAGAACCAGTAAGAGACATGAATCTCTTGTACATGATTAATCAATCTTCACTAATGGTAGTGGGAGAAAGATTATCCAATTAGGTATAAAACATGTGATGTATTTACATACCTATTGGAACAAATGTTAATACTTTAAATGGTGTTTAGAGAAATACCAATATGAATATCTTGAAGTGTTCAAGATTATCATAGATGAAGTGCAAATTTGGTAAAGTGTTAATTCTTGATGAGATCAATGAATGAAATACTTGGACCAAATGTTTGAGATCCTTATGAGTGATTATGATAGTGTATCATAGTGAACTCATGATTAAGGCATGGTGATGTCTAAATCAAGAAGGAATCATACTATAAGGAGTTAGAGAATGATTATCAAATAACTGAATTCTTCTTAATAAAAGAATACCCCACACTAATAAAGGACATTAAGAATCACAAGGAGTTGTGAGTTCTTATATCCTTGATAGATACACCTCAATTATCTATGTGATGAGTCAACTATCTAGATGAATATGAGGAACCGAATTTTGAGTTATGGTTTATGACCATTACATCCTAAATGACATCCATATGAACCATAAGGTATGACCTTGATGGTAGCACCCATTGGATGAAATCCATAAGTGCAAATGAGTCTTAAGTGTTAAGACACATGGATAACATTTTGAGAAGGATGATGCTTGTTGATTGCAACTTAATGACTAAGACATTTGGCATATGGATACTAAAACTGCATTCCTATGAGGAATAAAACAAGGATGTGTACGTGACACAACCTATAAGGTTTATGAATCCACTAATGCAAATGAAGTCTATAAGTTACAATGGACTAATCAATGTGATTGATTGAGTACAAGCAACTCAAAATTGGATCTTTAATTTGATGATATAGTCAAAGGGTTTGAATGATATGTCGAAGATAAAGAAGGGATCTGTGATTTAGTGGGAGCGTATTCACATTCCACATGTTGATGTGAAATGGAAATGTTCTAAAATGGAAATCCAAAAGTGGAAATTATATTTAAAAAAAATATATGTTTCCTATGTGATAGGAATAGAGATTTATAGAGATAGTTCTCAAAAAACTCTTGACCTGAAAAGAGAAAGCATAAATTGGCAATCTGTACTGAAGGGTTCAGTATGCACAGATTCAGTGGGAGAAAAACTTGTCCATGTTACATGGAGTTAGTATCCCAAGGCCAAGTGTCCAATTCTTATGAAGAATGGGAACACTAATAATAGATATGGATCTATCATGTATGTAATCATCCCATTATCTTGCATGGCAAGAAAAAAATGCATTCATCATCTTGTATGTAGGGCATGACAATATGATGTGCTCATCCTGATAACTCGTATGTGAGACATGACGAGTGGATGTCTGTCTACTTCTAGTAAGGGTTACTGGAATATCATGAGAACTTGATAAGTACTTGTGAAGTACTAGTTCTATTGAGATAAGGAAGAGTTCAATGTAAAGAGTTACATTGATGCGAACTTCCGAAAGGACAGAAAATTAATCGCAATATATATATATAAGATATATATAAAAGTGAAAGTTTCTTGATAATTGGAAGTGTTCCAATAAAATCATTTAAAGGAAATGTCGAGTATCTATGTGTTAGAGAACAGTAGTGGATACTATATGGATCTGGAAGTTCATGAGATGAACTTATAGATATTCCACTCATTGATGACAAGTATGGAATCCTTGATCATGCAATGTGGCTAAAGGTTAGAAAAGGAATACTAGATCGCATATTACGACAACTCCATCTCATACGTGTGACATACAGCGAAGAGATGTGAGACATGCAATCTATACTGACTTTGGCAAGATGTTGCCATTACTCACTATGTTGGCATAAGAGCACAGTAACATGTGGGACATGTTTGAATATCACTATGAATATGATTCAAGGGTGATTGGCTCACAGTGCAAGTGGGAGTCTGTTGGTATGTATGCCCTGAGAGCCAATCATGGGATGATTGGTGGGATACATTAAGATTGATTTGATAAACATCAAAGGCAAGCTTCCAATTCTTTCTGGTTCAGTCATATGAGATAGTGATAGAACAGATTGAATGTCTAGAGAATGACAGTACTCAATGACGTATGCCTTCAGGTTCAGGACCTGAACGATGAGATCATATGGATGCTAAGAGTTTGTACATTCTCATTATGTCCCTAGTCGGATGTCATTGTGGAAGGTAGATAGACAATAATGACACACAAGACTAGATTGTGGTGTTGGTTGATGACAGAATCTCATTAGTCATGATATAGAGATATCAAACCAAACACATAGGTACTTGTTAGAGAACAAGTGTACCGGACAGACCCACAGTGAGTTTGACACATGGAACCATGACATTGTAGTCACAGTCAGTACTCACAGTGATGGTGGTGAATGTGATTCTTTGACCTGAAATCACTACACTCAACACTTGTCGTTGGGTACACTTTGACATCATCAAACGCAGTCCTGAAACATGGGTTGTTATAAAGGTGATGATTGGGTGGCTTTGACACATGGGGCTTTTGAGGGGTGAGTGATAGATATGGGATTTTTCCCTCCTCAGGGAGTTTGATATCCAAGGCCACTTGATGAGTAGGATTGAGATAGGCGTGCGCATGCATGTGTGAATCAGTATGTGATATTGATGTCATACATATCTCGTTCAATCTACTCTGAGATCAAGAAAGTGAATGAACATTGACAAGATGACTGTTCCATGCCTCGAGTTCATTCAGGATATCAGGGACAAAGGAATTATACATTCACTGTAACACCATTCACAAAATGTAGGATTGAAAGTTGTTCTCCAACTTTCTACTTTCACTTGGGTAGCACTGATGTGTGACTAGGCACCGCTCTTTTCTTGTGAAGTCATAAGTGTTATAGACTTTCACTGCCAACGTGAAATGGACCTACAGGGTCACACACATAGGATTTAACCTGGAAGAGGAGTTTTGTCCACAAAAAATGTTTAGATTGATTACTAAAGGAGTTTAGTAGTTCAATTAAACACTCAATTGATTGATAGCTCAAAATCATAGTGTTCAAGATGTTGGACAGATTGATTAGAGTATCAGATTGATTGAAATTGCAATTGACTGATTCTCCACAATCTGCACTCCCAACCGATCGGTTCATGTGATGAACCGATCGACTGAGCTTGGTGAACCGGTCGGCTTAAGTGTTGAGTCAATCGGCTCAATGACAGGGTGAAACAATCGCTACAAGTGTTGAAATGATCGGTTCAACTGTTGCAACCGAGCAAGTTGGGAAAGTAGGATTGGTGAGAATTTTCCTTGCGTTTCACTTGTCCAATTTGATTGGAACAAGGATTGGTATTTGATACCACTTATAAACAAAAGATGGAAAGTCAATCGGGAACTGATCAGAACCACGAACCGATCGGTTCAGAAAGTGAACCAACCGTTTCATGGGTCCCAACCGATCGGTTGAGTGTCAACTGACTGGCTCAGGTCCCCAACCGACCGTTTCAGAAATGAAACGATCGGTTCAGGTTGCAAATTGGTTATTTTTGTGGAAAATCTCGAACCCTTCTACTCCTTCTTTTAGTCCCGCATTGCCCGTGATGGAGAACCCTGTCCCATGACCCTCCTATATAGGGGTATTGGGGGCTTCTCAAAGTACAACTCAGTGCAAACTAGTTGCTCTACAAAGTTGTCGTTCTCTCTGGTTTTGGTAACCGAGAGAGCCCGAGCAAGTGCTACTCGATAAAGGAGGCACAGCAAGCAAAAGACAACTGCAGTTGTGACTGGTGGCAGGAGAGTGTGTTGGCGACTAGTACGCTGATAGGAGGGTGTGACTCCTTCCAATTCCTTGTGAGACAAGGATATTGGAGTTCCAGGTGGTCCGTGTGGACTACTTCAGAGGCGGGAGGTTTCTTCCGCTCAGAGGACAGCTTTCAATCCCGACAGTCCCGGTGAGACCAGGAGTCATCAGTCCCAGTGCGACCAGGAGCTGCACAGACACCGTCCAAGACCGGAGGTGAAGACCGTGCAAGGCGTGAGGTATTCTCACCGAGCAAGCCTCGGGACAAGGTATGATTCCACAAACCATCCTTTCCTATTGTATAGACGTTGACGCGTTTCCTTGTTCCGGGTTTGGGAGAGAAATTTTTTATTTCCGCTGCCTTCTCTGCATCCCCTATGACCCAACAGTGGTATCAGAGCCACGTCAACTGCTCTATACTTTAGGGATTATTGATATGATCGACTTTGGTTTGTCACCTTTATTTATTGCATACGATGCGAATAAAATTGGCTTTATGCATGTCCAATCCTAAATCTACAAATCCCAATTTACATATATGATATGTATTATAAATGTACTCGATATGCGTCGCCCTTAAACAAGTTTTGTGGTGGATGTATAGCGTGGTTATGGCCAATAAACCCTATTTGTGTATGGTTGTATGTGGTTTCTTCCATCTTGGTCTGCGCACCGATCTTCCTTCTCCAATTCCTGATGTAACTTGAAATAATTCGAGATTTCTTTCCTACCTTTGCTTCCCCCGAATGTAACTCGGGGTTTCTCCTTTTACAATGTAAAATAGGATAGAATTTTATTTCCTGTTATGTCAAAGAACGGAGGGCATCCTGACGACAGCTGAGACAATCGGTTCAAGGCGTGAACCGATCGGTTGACGTTTGAGACGATCGGTTTAAGGCGTGAGCCGATCGGTTGATGACCAGTTTGAGGAGCGAGACGAGCCGGTGGCGGCCATGATGAGATGCACGATGACCCGGTGAACTGATCGGTTGGAGGAGCCAACCGATCGGCTGGTGGCACCCAGACGACCAGGCCATAACGAGCAAATCATTCATGTGATGAGTTGATCTACTCAGAAGGCAAAGCACAGAGTTCATCTTGTACAGGTTGCATGTGATGTAAACCTAGATGACCGTGATTCCTCTTGGCTCGAGGAATCACATTAGGATGGCCATACTCATCGTTTTTATCGTTTTGCAAGTTTTCTGTGGGATATAGCATGTATATGATACGTACTATGTATTGTGGTGATTGGATATGTATATGTATATAAAAACCAAATCCCTCATTAAAATATTAAGTCTTATATGCCTTCCATTAGTGGCACACATGAAAAACTCGATCGACCAAGCGTATGTTATGCCAAAGCGTGGTGCGCCGTCTATCTTGTGGAAGTGTGAAGGGTAGACATGTAGGTTCTTCCAAAGCAGGGTGCATGTTTACCGTGTCGGCTTTTGGGTTAGACTTAACTTCTGGTTCTTAGAGCATCTAATCCCAGAGGCCAGGAATGTTCATGGCAAGGTGTTGCGCATGTTCATTCATCAAGAGTTGCATATGATGTAATTGGCATGATGGCCTACCTAATTAGTCAAGATTGTGGGCGATCAGCCAAAGCTGACTCATGACTTGATGAAATATGGATCTTGCCCACTAGAAGGTTGTACGCTGCGATCTTCCGAATTGATGGTGAGGGCTATCAATTTGAACTAAAATAGTGGGAGCGATAATTAATTAAAGGCCTAATTTTATCGTCAACTTTTCAAATCAATCAAACAAGTCAAAAAGAGTTTTGGACTAAACTTGCATATATTTCCTTTTGTTAAAATAAATGGTTAATCAAAAAATCACTTTATTTGCGATCGGTCTTTGAAACTAACAAATTAAATGGGAATAATTCCACGACTGATTGGGATGATGAGAAGTGTTCTCAAAGAGAGAAAGCTCTATGTCCTGGTTATACCAAGACCAGATAAACTCAATCCCACCTCATCAATGGCTGAAAGTATGCTTATGGAAGCATACCGAGGAAGACATTGATGAGGAGTGCTTGATGTTGCAGAGACAACATGAGACATATGATGTCTCCATGACACTGTCCTAGTATGTCATGATAGAAGGAGATCCAGTAAGGTATTCACACACTCAATGTGATTGGGTATGTGGAAAACCTGACTAAGAAGGATTCCCTCTGAGTCAAGGGTTGGCTATTGGTATGATACTGCAAATGTTGCGAGAATCATACAATTAATGATAAGATACAACATGAACAACTTTGACAAGCGTTGACAGAGTTGTTGGACATGTTGAGGACAGTAGAGGCAAATATGAAGAAAAACTAACCCTAATATTTGATGAGATCAATGAAAGAGAAGTCTTAAGGGCAAGGGCAAGGGCAAAGCAAAGAAGTGTTTTGATGCTAGCTAGCAGACCAAACCGTCTTCAACCTCAAGGCACATGGGGAAAAGGTGTATGAGGGAATTTCCCTCTATATTTGGAAGAACAAAAGAAGATGAAGGAGGGGATGGAGATCTCCACCTAAGGTATCATGAAATGAACCGCTTCTTTATTTGAGGTATATGATACCAAGATATGGATCTATCATATATGATATGTAAGATCTGCAAAGAAGTGATGGCCTTTGTGAAAGGACCAAGAAAGAAATACCCATCATTGGAGCAAGTGTTGCTGCCATAGATAGGAGTACCTTTCATTTTATTTCAGCCTAAAGGGCACGAAATAGAGTTGAGAACTGCTATTTCATATTTGCCAATAAATAGAAACACTTTATTTTTGCATACTGTATGACAATGATGGCAATCAATAAAGAGATGTTTCAATTCATAAAGATATGATCTTTATGGAAATGCCTTATTTATCTTATGGTATTAGATATGCATAAGATAAAATGATACCTAAAGTTATAGATAACTCAAACAATCAAATTAGCATCAATCATGAGAAATTCATTTCTAGTTTCCATGTGATGGATAAATCTAGACTCTTTTGGTTAGAGAACCAGTAAGAGACATGAATCTCTTGTACATGATTAATCAATCTTCACTAATGGTAGTGGGAGAAAGATTATCCAATTAGGTATAATACATGTGATGTATTTACATACCTATTGGAACAAATGTTAATACTTCAAACGGTGTTTAGAGAAATATCAATATGAATATCTTGAAGTGTTCAAGATTATCACAGATGAAGTGCAAATTTGGTAAAGTGTTAATTCTTGATGAGATCAATGAATGAAATACTTGGACCAAATGTTTGAGATCCTTATGAGTGATTATGATAGTGTATCATAGTGAACTCATGATTAAGGCATGGTGATGTCTAAATCAAGAAGGAATCATACTATAAGGAGTTAGAGAATGATTATCAAATAACTGAATTTTTCTTAATAAAAGAATGCCCCACACTAATAAAGGACATTAAGAATCACAAGGAGTTGTGAGTTCTTATATCCTTGACAGATACACCTCAATTATCTATGTGATGAGTTGTTCATGTGATGAGTCAACTATCTAGATGAATATGAGGAACCGAATTTTGAGTTATGGTTTATGACCATTACATCCTAAATGACATCCATATGAACCATAAGGTATGACCTTGATGGTAGCACCCATTGGATGAAATCCATAAGTGCAAATGAGTCTTAAGTGTTAAGACACATGGATAACATTTTGAGAAGGATGATGCTTGTTGATTGCAACTTAATGACTAAGACATTTGGCATATGGATACTAAAACTGCATTCCTATGAGGAATAAAACAAGGATGTGTACGTGACACAACCTATAAGGTTTATGAATCCACTAATGCAAATGAAGTCTATAAGTTACAATGGACTAATCAATGTGATTTATTGAGTACAAGCAACTCAAAATTGGATCTTTACTTTGATTATATAGTCAAAGGGTTTGAATGATATGTGGAAGATAAAGAAGGGATTTGTGATTTAGTGGGAGCGTATTCACATTCCACAGGTTGATGTGAAATGGAAATGTTCTAAAATGGAATTCCAAAAGTGGAAATTATATTTTTTTTAAAAAGATGTTTCCTATGTGATAGGAATAGAGATTTATAGAGATAGTTCTCAAAAACCTCTTGACCTGAAAAGAGAAAGCATACATTGGCAATCTGTACTGAAGGGTTCAGTATGCACAGATTCAGTGGGAGAAAAACTTGTCCATGTTACATGGAGTTAGTATCCCAAGGCCAAGTGTCCAATTCTTATGAAGAATGGGAACACTAATAATAGATATGGATCTATCATGTATGGAATCATCACATTATCTTGCATGGCAAGAACAAAATGCATTCATCATCTTGTATGTAGGACATGACAATATGATGTGCTCATCCTGATAACTCGTATGTGAGACATGACGAGTGGATGTTTGTCTACTTCCAGTAAGGGTTACTGGAATATCATGAGAACTTGATAAGTACTTGTGAAGTACTAGTTCTATGGAGATAAGGAAGAGTTCAATGTAAAGAGTTACATTGTTGCGAACTTCTGAAAGGACAGAAAATTAATCACAAAATATATATAAAAGTGAAAGTTTGTTGATAATTGGAAGTGTTCCAATAAAATCATTTAAAGGAAATGTCGAGTATCTATGTGTTAGAGAGCAGCAGTGGATACTATATGGATCTGGAAGTTCATGAAATGAACTTATACATATTCCGCTCATTGATGACAAGTATGGAATCTTTGATCATGCAATGTGGCTAAAGGTTAGCAAAGGAATACTAGATCGCATATTACGGCAACTCCATGTCATACGTGTGACATACAGCGAAGAGATGTGAGACATGCAATCTATACTGACTTTGGCAAGATGTTGCCATTACTCACTATTTTGGCACAAGAGCACAGTAACATGTGGGACATTTTTGAATATCACTATGAATATGATTCAAGGGTGATTGGCTCACAGTGCAAGTGGGAGTCTGTTGGTATGTATGCCCTGAGAGCCAATCATGGGATGATTGGTGGGATACATTAAGATTGATTTGATAAACATCAAAGGCAAGCTTCCAATTCTTTCTGGTTTAGTCATATGAGATAGTGATAGAACAGATTGAATGTCTAGAGAATGACAGTACTCAATGACATATGCCTTCAGGTTCATGACCTGAACGATGAGATCATACAGATGCTAAGAGTTTGTACATTCTCATTATGTCCCTAGTCGGATGTCATTGTGGAAGGTAGATAGACAACAATGACACACAAGACTAGATTGTGGTGTTGGTTGATGACAAAATCTCATTAGTCATGATATAGAGATATCAAACCAAACACATAGGTACTTGTTAGAGAACAAGTGTACTGGACAGACCCACCGTGAGTTTGACACATGGAACCATGACATGGTAGTCACAGTCAGTACTCACAGTGATGGCAGTGAATGTGATTCTTTGACCTAAAATCACTACACTCAACACATGTCGTTGGGTACACTTTGACATCATCAAACACAGTCCTGAAACATGGGTTGTTATAAAGGTGATGATTGGGTGGCTTTGACACATGGGGCTTTTGAGGGGTGAGTGATAGATATGGGATTTGTCCCTCCTGAGGGAGTTTGATATCCAAGGCCACTTCATGAGTAGGATTGAGATAGGCGTGCGCATGCATGTGTGAATCAGTATGTGATATTGATGTCATACATATCTCGTTCAATCTACTTTGAGATCAAGAAAGTGAATGAACGTTGACAGGATGACTGTTCCATGCCTCGAGTTCATTCGGGATATCAGTGACAAAGGAATCCTACATTCACTGTAACACCATTCACGAATTATAGGATTGAAAGTTGTTCGCCAACTTTCTACTTTCACTTGGGTAGCACTGATGTGTGACTAGGCACCTCTCTTTTCTTGTGAAATCATAAGTGTTATGGACTTTCACTGCCAACGTGAAATGGACCTGCAGGGTCACACACATAGGATTTAACCTGGAAGAGGAGTTTTGTCCACAAACAATGTTTAGATTGATTACTAAAGGAGTTTAGTAGTTCAATTAAACACTCAATTGATTGATAGCTCAAAATCATAGTGTTCAAGGTGTTGGACAGATTGATTAGAGTATCAAATTGATTGAAATCGCAATTGACTGATTCTTCACAATCTGCACTCCCAATTGATCGGCTCATGTGATGAACCGATCAGCTGAGCTTGGTGAACCGGTCAGCTCAAGTGTTGAGTCGATCAGCTCAATGATAGGGTGAAACAATCGCTTCAAGTGTTGAAACGATCAGTTCAACTGTTGCAACCGAGCAAGTTGGGAAAGTAGGATTGGTGAGAATTTTCCTTATGTTTCACTTGTCCAATTTGATTGGAACAAGGATTGGTATTTGATACCAATTAGAAATAAAAGATGGAAAGTCAATCGGGAACTGATCAGGACCACGAACCGATCGGTTCAGAAAGTGAACCGACCGTTTCATGGGTCCCAACCGATCGGTTGAGTGTCAAATGACCAGCTCAGATCCCCAACCGACCATTTCAGAAATGAAACGATCGGTTCAGGTTGCGAGTTGGTTGTTTTTGTGGAAAATCTTGAACCCTTCTACTATTGCTTTTAGTCCCGCATTGCCCGAGATGGAGAACCCTATCCCATGACCCTCCTATATATAGGGGTATTGGGGGCTTCTCAAAGTACAACTCAGTGCAAACCAGTTGCTCTGCAAAGTTGTCGTTCTCTCTGGTTTTGGTAACCGAGAGAGCCCGAGCAAGTGCTACCCGATAAGGGAGGCACAACAAGGGAAAGACAACTGCAGTTGCGACTTGTGGAAGGAGAGTGTGTTGGCGACTAGTACGCTGACAGGAGGGTGCGACTCCTTCAAATTCCTTGTGAGACAAGGAGATTGGAGTTCTAGGTGGTCCGTGTGGACTACTTCAGAGGCGGGAGGTTTCTGCCGCTCAGAGGACAGCTGTCAATCCCGACAGTCCCGGTGAGACCAGGTGTCATCAGTCCCTGTGCGACCAGGAGCTGCACAGACACAGTCCAAGACTGGAGGTGAAGACCGCACAAGGCATGAGGTATTGTCGTCGAGCTAGCCTCGAGACAAGGTATGATTCCACAAACCATCCTTTCCTATTGTATAGACGTTGACGTGTTTCCTTGTTCCGGGTTTGGGGGAGAAAGTTTTTGTTTCCGCTTCCTTCTCTGCCTCCCCTAAAACCCAACATTTATCGTGTGTTAGTCTTGGAGGATGTGACCATGGATCCCAAGACTTAGAACAACCAAACCAAATTTATAAGGATCTGGATGTGACCGTGGAAAAATCCTTATTTGGATGTTTGGGCTAGGAATTGTGAACATCAGGACCAATGGGTTCATAATGAGCTTGTCTATTGTAGACAAATTTATGAATGTTTTTAAATGTGCTTCCATCTATATTGTTTTATCTTATAGTTTCCATCAATCTTGTTTCACAACGTCCGTGGTGGTAAAACCCATAGCCTCGATGTCTCTTTCCTCAGATTTAATCTTTCTTTTTCAACTATTGTTTTAAATCACCTCTTTTACATTCTTGCAATTTTAATTCTACCTTCAGAATAACTCTTCTTACTCTTATTTAGCATAACTCTTTCTTAAATTGTTGTTAGTGTAATTTTCTTTTCATTGCAACTTTAAATTCCATATTATAATCAACCATCAAACTTTGGATCTTTCATTTTTGCAATCTTTGTTCAAAAGTGGCTTGGGTTTGGAATTAAATCCTAAAAACACTGTTTGTGGGTTGACCCTTTCTATACTAGTGAATTATTTTAATTAGTTTTTCACCTATTAAAGGTAAAACTCTAGGATTAACCACCTAGATTTTGTTGTAAAATAGAACACATCAAAATGGTGTCATTGCCAGGGACAACAAATTATTTTTCGAACCCCAAAAATTTTTAGTCAAATTTTTGTTTTCTTTTTTTCTGCCTTCCTAGAACCATTTAAAAAATGCTATTCCTCTTTCTACTGAGTTTCCATTCCAGTAGTACATTTTTTATGTAACACTATATATCTGTCATATTAACCCTGAGATAAATAGAATGGAGAAAGACGAGGTGAATATCATAGTTGAGCAATCCCTTGATGCTCAAAGAGAGGATTTGTGGCCAAGAAGGCAGCTAAGGATGTCATGTTGTATGAAGAACTGGCAGCTCATGAGGCTGCAATACTTGAGGTAGAAAGGAAAAAACAACTAAAGGACTTGTCAGTCTCCAAAATCACCTATGTACAACATCCCATTGTGCCACTTGATATTATTTCCCCATAATTTGAGATCCATACTCAATGGATCACCATGTCACAGACCAATCCTTTCTCTGGCAACAAGGGTGAAACCTTCCAAGACCACCTCCTAAGGTTCTCAGACCTATGTTCTTTATATAAGATCCATGGGATTCTTAGGATGCCATCCGTCTTTGACTCTTCAAGTATTCCCTTACTGGCCAAGCCAGTAGTTTGTGTAATGACTTGGAAGGAAGAGAATGCAGCACTACGTGGGATGCGCTTCAATCCAAATTTTTGAAGAAATTCTATCCCCCTTCCCTAAACTATAAAATTAGGGGCCAAATCAGTATGATTTCTATGGTCCCAGTTGAGACCCTATGAGAAGCTTGGGAGAGGTTCAAAGATCTCCTCTGCAAATGTCTACACCATGACATCTCCCAAGCCTAATTGATTCAAATCTTCTATCGTGATGCCGATAATGACACCAATCATTTTTGGATTCCTCATCTAGAGGAAATTTCATGTTTCAATGTCTTGAAAATTCTTGGGAGGTTTTTAAATGTGCCTCTAAAACCCAACAACGATGAGGAATTGGTGGGGTCCTCAAGGTAGCCAAGGCAAAGGAGAATTCCAATATCAATAATATTGTCGAAAGTCTTAAACTCAAGTCTTGAAATAGGATCGGCTAGAGTCTTCTTTTAATGCCTATGAGAGGAAAGAGCCACCTCAACACATCAAGGCAGTAGACTCTCTCTATGGGATTTTTCAAGGGTATAATCAAGCTACCGTACAATGCCAATATCTTTATAATCTTCCTATGCAATAGGATGTTGGACATCAAATGGAGGACCTCAGCTCCATTCATAGTATTTTGGGTCAAGCCTATTATAACTCGAATCAAACCAAAAACCACCCCTGGTTCTAGTATGGAAGTCCCTCAGGTGCAGAAAATGCTTCACAACTTCCTCCTCAAAAAAGATCCCCTTACCCTCAAGAAAACAATCATCCACCACTAGGTTCCCACCCAACAACAATCAGAGAAACTTTGGGAATCAAGAAAATTACAAGAGTAATTCCCAAAACCATGTTCCTTACCAAGGGCAACAATATCAAAATCTAAACCAACCTTCACTACAATTGGAACAGAGTGTTCCCACTCCTACTTCTGAGAGTGAGAGGATAGTCGTACTAGAACAAGGTCTCCTTATTGGAAATCAGCATATTCTCTCCCAGTAGGCTCATTAAAGGGAAACCGATGCTCAGATGCCTCAGCTCATTGCCAGCCATAAAACTCCCATTGGTACTTTTTCTAGTCAACCAGAGAACACCCAAAGAATCCTGAGTCACTCAAAGTAGTCCCCACCCGCTTGGAAAAGGTATATTCTCTTCCCCCTGAAAAATCTCTAGTCACTCCCTTGGAATTTGAAGATGACGACACTATGGTCGTTGAAACCCAACCTTCTTCAGAACCCCCTATTCCCATCCAGGAATTTCCTCCACCTGAGGCTATTGATCCTGAAATCCCTATGTGTAAGCCCCGTCCACCATTCCAGGCCCGCCTAAAGAAAACTAGGCTAGATTCTCGTTTCATGAAGTTTAGGGAAGCAATGAAAAATTGCATGTAGACATTCCCTTCTTGGACGCCCTTGCAGACACGCCAGCTTGGTCTAAGCACATGAAATCTCTTCTGACAAGGAAGCATGCCATCGAAGAATATGAGACAGTCAAACTAGTTAGGACCACCTTCAATATCATCCAAAGCAAGATGCCCAAAAAATAAAAAGACCCTAGTTCGTTTGGGATTGGGTTCTGCCTAGGTGACAATGCTTGCAAGAAAGGTCTCGCAAACTTAGGAGCTAGTATTTCTATTATGCTTTTAGTATTTGCAAGAGATTAGGATTTTTTAACATGCTCCCAACCGCCATCATCATCCAGTTGGCAGACGCATCCATAACAAAACCTATGCGTATAATTGAAGGTATATTTATACGGGTTGGAAAGGACTCTTATGTTCCATGTGACTTTGTCATCATGGACATCAAGGAGTATTTATGTTACCCCCTCATCTTTGGTTGTCCCTTTTTGGCCTCTTCCTGATCCTTAATTGATGTTGAGGTAGAACCATTCTTCTAGGCCTTGAAAAATAAACCCTACAGTTTAAGGTATTTGAAAGCATGGGAGGACCCAACATCTAGGAAGAGGTTTACCTCCTCAATTGTGTTGATAAGACTCACCAATTGAGACAAGAATGGGAGCTCCTTCAGGATCCCCTTCACAATGCCTACATGGCCTCTATTGAACGCGACTTTGAAGATGAGTAATTAGAGCAATATAGAGCTTATCTAGACACCTTTGAAGAAATCCATGATGAGGAATTTGAGGACCTTAAAATGATCTCTCTTGTAGATGAAAACCCTAAACCCCCTAAAGAACCCAAGATGAAATCCCTCCCAGAGGGTCTTAAACATGTCTTCCTTGATGAGAAACAAATATGTCTTGTTATCATTAATTCTGAGTATACCTATGAACAAGAGAGCAAGCTCATCATCGAGCTTAGATATTGTAGAGCTACCTTGGGGTTTAAATTACTGAGTTGATAGGGATTAATCAAGCTATTTGCATGCATAAAATCCATATGGTGGAAGAATACAAACCATCCATGGACCCTCAATGAAAATTAAATCCCAACAAGAAAGAGGTTGTTAGTGTAGACATTATCAAGCTTTTAACTATAGGAATCATCTACCCCATTTTTTACTCCCCCTGGGTTAGTCCTATCCAAGTGTTCCCTAAGAAGGGAGGAACCACTGTTGTGAAGAACAGTAAGGATGAGCTCATCTCCACCCGTGCTATTACAGGGTGGAGGATGTGCATTGATTATAAGAAGATGAATAAGGCTTCTAGGAAAGATCACTTCCCCTTCCCTTTCTGGATCAAGTACTAGAGCACCTCTTCCATAAACAATATTTTTGTTATCTCGATGGTTATTCAAGTTTTTATCAGATTCCCATTCATCCTGATGATCAGGAAAAGACAACCCACATCTGCCCATCTGCTACTTATGCATTCAGGAGAATGCCTTTCGAGTTGTGTAATTCCCCGACAACTTTCCGACGGTGCATGCATGTTATCTTTGCTGGGTTGACCGAGACTGTAATGGAAGTGTTCATGGGTGATTTCTCTGTTTGTGGAGGATGTTTTGAATCTGGCCTTAGACATCTATCCCTTATTCTAGAAAAGTGTGAGGAAGCATACTTAGTTCTTAATTAGGAAAAATGTCACTTTATAGTGACATAAGGGATTCTCAAAGGCCATAGAGTTAACAATCGTGGCATAGAGGTAGACAGAGACAAGATTGAGGTCATTACCACACTACCACCTCCATATCATGTCAAGGACATCCATGCCTTCCTTGGGCACGTGAGATTTTACCAAAGATTTATCCATGATTTCTCAAAAATCGCCAAACCTCTCACCAACCTCCTCCAAAAAAGATACTCCCTTTGTTTTTGACAGACCTTGCATGACCAAACTTTTGTGTTTAAAATATGCTCTCACTTCTACCCCCATCATTTGATCCCTTGACTAGTCCCTTGTCTTTGAAATCATGGGTGATATTAGTGACTTCTCTATGCGTTCCATTCTCAGAAACATGTTGACAAAAAGCACCATACGCTTTACTACGCATCCAAAAATTTAGACGATGCTCATGAAAAATATACCACCACCAAAAATATACGCTTTAACCATCATCTATGCCTTTGATAAGTTTTGCTCATACTTGGTTGGGTCCAAGGTGATTCATTATACGAACGAAAAAACCATTCAACATTTGATGACCAAAAAGGATGCCAAACCCCACCTCATTCATTGGATCTGTAACATCCCTGACCTGGGTTATAAGTTAACCCTAGGTGTTTTTACTTAAATCATGTAATTAAGATACTTGTGATTAACTTCTGGCATGTAATTAAGTTCCTGAGGAACATACAATTTCATTTTTGTCCTTATAAAACAATGAATGTAGTATTGTTTTTTTATGTAGGGACCTATGTGAAAATTACCCAATTAGAAGGGTTAACTTGCAATATTAACATGATATGATGTTCCTTTGATGATGAGACATCATATGAATGAATATGATGAGGTATGATGGATTATCCAAGCTTGGGCACCAAGAAGCAGCTTGTGGAGTGGTCCTTGTGCTTAAAATCCTGATTTTGGTGTAAAGTGCAATTTACCCAAAATATGGAGTGCAACATGTAAAATATACCTTATAGTAGATCTTTTATGACTCTTTACATCATTTAGAGAAGAAATTATGAGAGGGGCGCTTCAATTAAATAATTGGATAAGAAGGATGACCTTGGTAGTGAAAACACCTAGTAAGAGTAAGGAGACCCTTCATATATGTACCTTAGTATGCATGTTGGTTTTCTCTACCCTTAGATCTTGAGTTTTGATGAGCTTTGCATAATATTATCATGCTTGGACGTGCCTTAGAAAGAAGAAGGGACTTAAATGAGAAATCTATGTTTTAGAGGTCCTTATGGTGGAAAACAACCTAAGGTATATAAGCCTAGTTCCTTGTAAAACAACCAAACGTATTCCCTTCACTTCCTCACTTCTCATCTTTCTCAACCGACCAAGGCAAAGCTCTGGAGCTCAGGGAAACGAACAACCTGTTCTAAGGTAATAGAGCACCATCTTCTAGCTTGGATTCATGGAGGAAATCCTTGTATAAGGTTGGTTTCATGGTTAATTCACTTAGGTTTCTTGTTCTAGCCCATTATCTCCATCTTTTCCTTGGAGAATCACCTTTGGCCAACCTATGGAGCTCAAGACGCCATTAAAGGCTTGAAGCTTGGAATCTTGGAGCTCTAGGAACAACGTTTGAGGCGGGTTTTATAACTCTAAACCTTGATTTGTTATACATACTTTTATTCTTGCAAATAATAGTTAGTTCTTCTTCTTCCCCATCTTTCTTTGCACTCTTGCAAGCTTTTTCGTGAAGAACAGACCTTGGTTTCAAGGTTGAAGATGAAGGGCATTAATACCTATGTTGGTCCTTATCCAACTTTATTAAACGATCTTGGACCAATAGGTCTAAACGGTTTGCAACCGTTTGAAATTAAAAAGGGGCTCAACCCGTTTGATCTCAAACGATCTTGCAAGATCGTTTAGTTTTAAACGGTCTTCAAGACCGTTTGATAGGGTTGACCAAGGGAAGACCGTTTAAGGAACTGTTGTAAACATATTGAATTTAATTCCTACAAAGAATCATAACCCAATTCCAAACCAATCACAAGTTGAAGGCACTTCAACTCCTTAAACCCTAATCAGGTTGGATTGAGTTTTTCAATGATAGATTTTGGTGAATTTTGGGTTGAAGGACCCAAACGGTCTCAAGACCATTTGGGGGTTCCCTCAAACGGTATTAAGACCGTTTGGTGACAACCCAAGACCTTTTGGAGGTCTAGGGTTAAGGAAATTTGATGGTTTGAGGGTCCAATTTCAATAGGTTGATGAATTGATAAAAATGCTGATTTTGGACCTAGTTAGGGTTCAATCCTTATCAAATTGATTTAGTTTTTGATAAAACTTTGGGCAAACGGTATCAAGACCGTTTGGAGGATATCCAAACGACCCCAAGACCGTTTGGGCCAAGTTTGGGCCCAATTGGAGCTCAATTGATGGGTTCAACTACAATTTGTTTCACATTGTTGAAAATTGATGATTAGCCGATTGAAAACCCTAATTGAGTGGGATTTAACCCCAATTAGCTTTCAATTGAGAATCAATTTGGTGTCCAATTGATTAAGGCTAATCCTAATTGACTCAATTTGTAAATGGTTAACAAGAGCATGGCCAATTGAAGGCTTCAACATAGGAAATCCTATTCAAACATAACATTTGTTTCACCTTTTATGTCCATGCGGTTTGAACCCATTTGGATCCAAACTACCTCAAGTGGGTTCGCACTTGTTTAAGCTCAAGTGGGTTCACACTCGTTTAAGTTCAAGTGGGTTCACACTCATTTAAGCTCAAGTGGGTTCACACTCGTTTAAGCACAAGTGGGTTCACACTCGTTTAAGCTCAAGTGGGTTCACACTCGTTTAAGCTCAAGTGGGTTCACACTCGTTTAAGCTCAAGTGGGTTCACACTCGTTTAAGCTCAAACGGGTTCACACTCATTTAAGCTCAAATGGGTTCACACTCGTTTAAGCTCAAACGGGTTCACGCTCGTTTAAGCTCAAACGGGTTCACACTCGTTTAAGCTCAAACGGGTTCACACTCGTTTAAGCTCAATTGGGTTCACACTCGTTTAAGCTCAAATGGGTTCACACTCGTTTAAGCTCAAATGGGTTCACACTCGTTTAAAGCTTAAATGGGTTCAATTAAAGGATACCTTGTTTTATTCAAACCCTAATGACATGATAGTGGTGATTTGGTTTATGTTAATCAAAGAGGACTTAACCCAACCCTATCTAGAGTGATATAATCACCATCTATTAGTAAGGAGAGAGAGAAAGTACCATTTATGGTTAAAACTCAAATAAAGTACCTTCAATGTATATGAATATGCAGGATCAGGGTATGATCCACTTATGAGAGATCATGAAAACCCTAATTAAGATAATGGATGAGTCTTAACCTAATTTGAAAGCATCAATGATGATGTTTCTCATTCATGATGATGCTATGAGCTCATTTCACTATGAAGTGAATAGTAAACCCTAGTTCTAGGGTAATCATGAGATGTGAATAGTAAACCCTAGTTCATGGTAATATGTTGAAATGAACAATAAACTCTAAACTCATGATTTTCCTTTAAGCATGAATTGTATGATCAAAATATGAGATGAGGAATCATTATTCCTAATCATAATGAAAGGGTTGAATAACCCTAAATGATATAAACAAGGGAATCTTACCCTTTGTAAGGACATAAAAGTATAACCTTTGAATTGAAAGGTTAATTCTGTCTTATTGACTGCTGATCTGACTATGAATTGTTGATTATTATTAATTGATTTAATCATGCAGGTTCTTATAAGAGAATAATCATATCCAGGTAAGGATCATGACATCATATCCATTGAAAGTATGTCAATAGCTTATGAACAGAAATAACTATGTTGCCTAGATGCAAGTGGCATCACATGAAACTGATATGCCTTAAGGGCCATGAATGACATCAAGGTCATGCTAATAGATGACTTGATGCTGACATGTCACTTGATAGCAAGTGTTATGATGATATAAGGGTGTAAGCACCCATGTTCCTGAATCATAGTGATAAGATGATTAAGAATTGATATCCATCTGATAACTGATATGAGTAATACATGTTACATTTAGTATTCTTCTGTTATAGCCATGTTTAGTACTTGAATGTTTAGAAACTTGTATGATGCTAAAAGAATACTGAAATGTACCTAATAACCAAGTATAATCAAATCATGTAGAGCCCTGATCATAGATCCATCATTGTCAGAGTTTAAATGATGGTGAAACAGGTTTTCCTAAGGGAATTCCTGGATCACATACTTTAGAGTATGTGGGGGAATATGGATGTGTATATCCTTACATCCTAGTGTAGGAGTTGATGTGGATATATCTTAATCCATCAACCCATCACTATATGTTTATACCGGGATGATGTAACACTATTCTCCCAAAGGAATCTTTTATACCGCATCGATGAGAGATAAACATGAAATCTTTAGATAGCGAAGAGAGTGCAGAATGCCACTGTGACTCTAATAGCGAAGTACCAGAATACCCTGGTGAGCTATAATAGCAGAGACACTAGATGTCCTGCATGTTTATCCTCATTCTGACTGAGGTAGTTGAAGGTCATGAGAATCCGACTCTTTCGATGACCTAGTATGATACCGATGTGACTTACTAGTGATCGGTTGGAGTATGAGCGGTATACCTCATCTCCGCAGGGCATAATGATGTTTGTAAAACATAATCAACCATGTAGCATAACTTCTTAGGTTGAAATATGAGGAACATTGATTGATATTACATTGCTTCCATTTAATATCATGTTCAAGTATTAGTATACATGTTCTTCATATTCCTTAATAAAGGTGAGTAATTGTTATCAAGCCTGTTGTGAGTAATCTAAGTTACCTACTCATGATATTCCTTTGATTGCTTTTAACAAAGTTTCTGGCGGAGAGTTATAACTCTCGCTGGGACAATTATTTGAAATTGTCTCACCCCGTAGATTTCTACCTTTAGGTGGACATCGAGGTCGAAGGAACCGATCTGCAGGTGGACAGCAGCAGCAGCAGCAGCAAAACCAGGAGCAGTAGTGATTTCAGGTGGAAACATTGTGCTGTCTAGTCTTGTAGTTAGAATAGACTTATGTCGTCTCTGTACACTCAGGTCCTAGGAGTTTGTTGATCTGAGAATTTTGAAGTCTTGAAATTTTGTATCATGATGTATATAATCACTCGAGAAGTGATTTATCAGAGATGTAAACAGTTCATCTTGCTTTTATAAAAGGAGTTTCAAGTTTTCGAGATCTCGTTTTCGAAAGGTTTTAATTTGTCGTGATTTTTCGTATTCCGCTGTTAATCGAACCGCTTCCGCTATGTTTATCTTGTGTTTTAGAGATCAGAGCCAACATGATCTTTTGCTTCAAGATTTGATTTAGAAATCCTTGACAAGAAAGGTTGTGAGAATGTAGTTGCCAACCATCTTAGCTGCCTTAGCTCTTTTGATGACGATGGTAAGGTTGTGAAAATGTAGTTTCCAACCATCTTAGCCACCTTATCTCTTTTGATAACGATGGTATTCCCTTCAATGATTCTCTTCCTGATGATAAGCTACTTAAAATGGAATGGCAATATCCATGGTTCACAGATTATTTCAATTATCTTGATGTAGGCATCCTACATCCTAAATACAAAGCATAAAATAAAGAAAACAATTTACATGATGTCAAGAACTATTATTGGGATGATCCTTATCTCTTTAGATTGTGTGTTGATCGCCTCTATCGCAGGTATGTTACTGAGGAAGAAGCTCATGACATATTTGAGCAATGTCACTCTGGCCTCACCAGAGTGCACATGAGTTCTCAGAAAATTGCTATAAAAGTACTTCAATATGGTTTCTTCTGACCCACCTTATTCAAAGATGCTCATGAATTTGGCATAACCTATGAACAATTCTAAAGGTCTAGGATAATTTCATAGAGAGATCAGATGCCCATGACCTCTTGGAAAGAGATAATAATCTTTGACGTTTGGGGAGTGAATTTATATGGGACCCTTCCCTTCTTCTTGTGGGTACAAATATACCCTTGTGGATGTAAGCTACATTTCCTAATGGGTCGAAGCCATCCCCACCAAAACTTGTGACCCCAAACGGTAAAGAAGCTTTTCAAAGATATCATTTTCCTAGATTTGTGGTGCATCGCACCATATCTTCTTATGAGGGCTCCATTTTCTTAGAGAAAAATTTTGAATCCTTGTTGAAACGATATGGAGTCCATCACAAGGTTGCCTCTCGTCACCATGCTTAGACTAGCGGTTAAGGTGAGGTTTCAAATACGAAAATTAAATCCATCCTAGAGAAAACATTCAACCGCATTAAGACATATGGGCTTTGCAAATTAATGATGCCTTGTGGGCGTACAGAACAACATACAAAACACCTATAGGAACCACTCCTTTCAGGTTTATTTATGGAAAATCTTTCCATCTACCAATAGAGTTGAAACACAAGGCTAGTTGGGCCATAAAATTTTAAATTTTGACTTATCTGTAGTAGGAGAGAACTGTTTCCTTTAACTGTAGGCGTTGGAAGAGCTCAAAATGACCGCCCGTGAGAGTGCTAAAATATATAAGAGCATGACCAAATCACAATGGACATATTAGGTGAAAGGACATTCAGGAGGGTGATCAGGTCCTAGTTTATAATTCTAGATTAAGGATTTTTCCTAGAAAATTTAAATCCAGATGGTACAGACCCTACCTTGTTATGTGTGTCTATTCGCATGGCACTTTTCTACTTTGGGACAAGGTACAGGTTGAGTTTAAGGTTAATGGGCATAGGTTGAAATAATATATTACTATTGAAGATTTTGTTTCTTCTGAGGCACACCAACTCTGGTTACTTGAAGATCCCAACCTGAAACATCTTCCACCCCACCCACTCTTAAGCTAGAGTTGACTCCTTGATCTTTCTTGGTCATTCCTTTGGCGTAAAAATAGGCTCTTGTTGGGAGGCAGCCCAACTTTTTCTTTATGTATTCTTTATTTTCTTTAAATTATTTAGCCAACCCTCTCTTTGTTACATTGTATCCTAGTTTAGCGTTTCATAAAAAAAAGGACTCATCTCATGCCATCTCAAAATTAGCCAACATGATTGTTTCAAAAGATCAATTGATCGGCCCGGCTACTGCCATTTCACAAATCCTCTTTTAAAATTCAAATGATGAAGTGCCAACCACGACATTTCAACTGGTCATTTCAACTAACGAAATGATCTATTTGAATACCAAGGGGTGTATTCAAACATGCTGACACCTCGAGAACTGAATCATCTTTAGTGCCTCGCACAAATCATCAACTGGTCGGTTGAGGACCCCAAATGGTTTCTTCGCCTAGGCATGTTGGCCAATAAAATATGTGCTCGGGGTGGACTACTCACACTCACAAGCTCCTCCTTCTCCTTCTTGAGACCTAGATCCCTTCATTGGCAATTCATCAAGCCCAAGCTCTAGCCGGCCGCTATGTAGTGATCGTCGTTGTGGTCAACACACTACTGAGCTTCTGCCTTTTCTTCCTCCACCTGCTAACCAACAACATAGCCCGTCACTTCATCCCCTATCCAGCCGTCTAGGCTTTCATCACCAATGGAGCATCCTTCACCTCCCCCTTCTTCACTTCCACCAGCCAGCAACCCTCACTACTTTGTCTTCCCAATCAGTCATCTCCATCACCAACCAACGTACCTTACAATGCAAGCCACCAGCATCACTATCCCCTTCTCTCTTAGCTCCCCCCCATATTCACAAAAATCGATTGTCTAGTGCACCAACTGATCATCTGGTTGATTCAGATGACTATTTTGCTAGACGAAATGAGTGTTTTAGTGACCCAGACGAGTATTTCACCCTTTCAGTAGCCTTTGACCATGTCTGAAGGAGGGTCCCATCGTAGTCTTTTTTACTGTTTCCGTAAGGGCAAGAAGCCCACAAAGAAGACAGTCTCCTGCTAGCCCCCTCACCGCTCTACCTCAGGCCAGGGCATTCATATATAGGAGCCTACTAGAGAGTGTTCACTTAATATGTTCGAGGAGATGCTCAATGATATTGACGAAGCAAACAAGCTGATTCATCAAAATGAGGCGGGTTAGTCATCCCGACATTACCCGGAATCTGTAACACTACGCTCGGCTTGCATACCCCCTACCCCAGGCAGCTATGCCCAGTTTGTCAGCCTCGATCATTACAAAAGATTTGGCTCTAAGGCCGCACTTGGAGTCGAACTTCTCTGATGGGCATATGGCATCACACTCAATGCCCTCGACACTAGGGATGTGGTTGATGACATTGTTCAGAAGAACCACATCCTTGTCTTCCCCTACCATGTGGTTGTAGTGTTCAGTGATCTCACTCTTGAGTTCATGACTACCTTCCAACGCTTCCACTCTTCTTGGGGGATTTGTAGTTATAAAGTTTGCATTTTTGGGGAGGGATTTGAGATCTCTGCCAAGAAGCTCACCTACATTCTCCTGGATGGATGAGATGACTATTGGCTATCATGATCTTTGCAGCACATCTACCCCGACAACATCAATATGGAGAAATTCTAGGTCGATATTACCAACCTTCCACCCAAGCTTCCCAGTGGCCCAAAGGCCTCTAGAATCTACAACCCAGTCGTTCGCTACCTTCACCACTTCTTGGCCCACATCTTCTTTGGCTGGGAAGGTATCCAGGGTGTCGTTACTTGTTCCGAGCTCTACATCCTGTAGTTCCTACTGAACAATGAGTTCTTCAACTAGGGAAGTGCTATGATTGATCATATTAACTATGAGGCCACCCATACTACTTCTTCTTCCTACTACATTAGCTACATAGTGACTTCCATAACTCTCTTCTTGCGCTACACTCACATTCCTTTCCCACGCTTATAGCTCAAGAATCACTTGTTTGAGATTTGGTACTTGAAGGGATGCAAGTTCAGTTGTTACGTGTAGACGACGTCTATTATCTTCTATTCAAGGATACCCATATCATCCTCGAGCTTCCTCTACATGTTAGATTTGTAGTCGCAAATCTAGTCTTTGATCCAAATGACCTATAGGTGCACATCTAGCAATTCGGGTCAGAGCACCCTGATTCACAAGGCATCCCCGAGCCTACCGCACACAGGAAGATCATCACATTGGAGGCGCATGACAATGCAATTGGACCTCCTCCTCAACCTTCTCGATGTCGCACCAGGAGACACACGGGAATTGAAGAAGGTCCAAATGAGCCTTATGGATTTTATGAGATCTAGGATCAGTTGGATGAGATCCAGTGAGAGTAGTAGTGCTAGGGCCACTGGTTCAACCACATGTATCTCATGCAATGCTCCCAAGATCATTGGGATGTGGATATGGGCCACCATGCCCCCAACTGACCGCCTTATGAGGAGTATGTGGCCCATCATGCCTATCTTCACCCCAACTCCCCATATTGAGGGAATTACTACTACAACCTTGCTTCCTCCTCCTCTCCTCCACCGCATTACTATCCACCACTGCGGTGATCTTTTTCCCTCCATGTAGGGTTTGGGATTTTCCTAAGATGAGAAAAATTATAAATCCCGGTGGAGGTGGGTGGTATGTTCTTATTCCACCCCCTTATCTTTTTCCTTTTGCATCATCTTTTGTCTTTTATTTCTACATTTAGTTTCTTTTGAATTTCATTTGCTTTTATAGCCTTTATCTAGTGGGCCATGCTTTATTTTCCTTAGTTTGCAAAATGGCCTTTATCTAGTCAGCCACGATGGATAGATATTGTAATCATTGTACCCACTTGAATTTAGTAAATCTTATTTGCAAAAATTTTACAAATTGCCATGACTAAAAATACCATGTCACCTAGTACCCCAAAACTAGTATCACTCCTTGGAAATATTGGCAAGTCGTACAGAATAAATAAGAATCAAAATGATTTTTTTCTATTTTTAACTATGGATTAAATTGTCATAAATCTTGCATAATATGACTGACAGGAAAAATCTATTTGATGAAATGACACTCCTTGAAAAAAAAGGTGAAATTTATAAGTACATGAGCAATCCCCCCCTCTCAAAGAAAAAGCAAAGAATCAGCTCTGGACAAAAATCTAATTCTGCGGTGGCATGCTCCCCACCTCAATTCTTCCATACCCCTCAAAAGGGACATACAATCAAATGATGCCAAAGAGCACACACAAAAAATGTGGTCAATGTAGCCACAAGTCCATGAATAAATATATCCTGAGTTGAATAGAGGAGTGATCATCTTCTTTCACACCTCCTTCATTATGTTCCCGTGCAAAAACTCACAAAAGGAAAGAAAAATGGGAGTATCAAAGCATAAATAAGAAGAAGCCTGTTTTCTATAAAATCTTGATTTACAAACAAGATATGAAATTGTTTTGATAGGGGATATAGAATTTTGTGTTACATGGTTCTGGGAGATTGGGTATCTAAAGTGATGCTATGAGGGTGAGGATAGACATGTTGCTAGTATAATTTGGAATTACTTGTGATTTTATTTGCTGGAGGACAAGAAAAGATTCAATTCCATGGTATTTTGATGAATGTATATTCATCCCTCTTTTTATATATCTTTCATAGTCTTTTCATAGGTTTTTATCCTCTTTTTGCTAATTTCTACATTTAAATGCAACTTGCTCATCTTTTAACCTGAAATGCAAAATTCTCATTGTTTTCCTTCACATTTTGTAGGTTTCAGCTTCAACTACAAATTCTTTACCATTCGAGCACTCGAAATGACCAGTTCACATTGTCAACCAATCAATTCATCTCCAAAGATGCTCCACATCTCAGATCCAGACTATCATTTGATTCTCGGCTCAATCTTCCACCCTAGCACTCAAGAATCTCAAACGAGCATTCCACTAATCTCAAACATTTGTTTCAGAACAGCCAACCGATCGGCTTGTTTCACCAACCGAGCATCTGATGACCTCAAAATGACTATCGCGAGTACTTCATGGTCAGGTTAGGGTCAATCATCCACGCCACCATTTCCTATTAGGATTTCCCACCCAGCCAGCACCCATATCGCTGCTAACTTGGCATCTCACTCTTTCACACGGTCAGCTCAAGGATTGCTTGGTGACCAAGACTAGACAACCGAAGGCGCCACCACCTATTGATTAGGGTTTTGACCTACTGTCAAAACAAAATTGCCACATCACCAACCAACTGATTGATTCGCATTGCGAAATGGTCGACTCACGTCATGCTGATAGTTTATTTCAGTGACCATGACTTTTCTTTTCCTCTCTCTCTTTAGAGTTTCGTCCCCCTCTGTAACATACTAGATCTCAGACCCTACCCTGGAAGTTGACATTTTGCACTTAGCCAAACAAGGTTGAAGGTTAGACCTAAATAGATTTTTAGTATAACCCCAATGAGATAATGCATGTATAGATCACCTTAATGTAACCTAATGTTCTAACATTAATCTTAGGTTTATAATGGATACATAATATATGCCACATAACTCATTTTGGTGGTAATATGAAGATAGGAAACTTAATTTGATGAATAATTCAGATAATGGGCCATATGAAATATCTCATAAAAAAAAGTCTCAAAAGTGGAAACAAACTTCAAATTCGAAATCTACATATCAAAATTAGCCTACATGTCAAATTTCATCTAATTTGGACAACCTTGAAATATTAGGATAAGTTTAGGAGAGAGAAAATGAGTAAAATGCATAAGTAATGAATAATGTGATTATATAACTTCAAAATATGGTAATAATGGCAAATTCATATTCAACACATCAAAGATAACTTGTGGATGAATTTTGTCCAATTTGGATGTTTGTGCAAGTTATGCAATTTTAGGTACATTTTGGCCTTTTTTCTACAATTTACCCAATTCAGAGGTTTTCTTTGTAAAACTATTTAAAACACTTTTCAACCAATTGGCCTTTATAGATTTGTACATTACCATCCATGTTAGTTTTCTTATAAAATACCCACTTGTACCCTATGGTTTTTACCCCTTCAGTTGAATCCACCAAGGTCCACACCTTTTTGGTGTACATGGATTCCATCTCAGATCTCATGGCCTCAATCCACTTCTCAGAATCTGATCACTTCACAACTTCTAGGTAGGTTGTTGGCTCATCATCAATGACCAACTCATTATCTTCTTGAGTCACAAGATAACCAAATCTTATAGGATCATGATGTATCCTACTAGATCTGAGAGGTTCCTATGTTATATGAGGAATTTGAGATTCCACAACAATTTTTTATTCTTCTTGTTCCTCTTGTACCTCTTTAGGTTTGTTTTCTTGTTGGTCTTGAACCTCTTCAAGTTCTACTTTCCTCCCACTAATTTTTTTGGAAATAAATTCCTATTCTAGGAATATAGTAACCCTAAAAACAAACACTTTTTTGTCAGATGGAGTATAAAAGTAGTATCTTTTGGTTTCTTAGGATTTCCCACAAAATAATTGATTAGATTTGGGTCCAAGATTTTTGGATAACTACTCTCTCACATATCTAATATAGTGTCTTTTGAACTGATTTGGATGGTACATAGGTTAGTGTAAACATTGAGCATGTCCCCAAAAGGAAAACAGAAGATCAACAAAATTTCAGTAATAGTACCATATCTAGTAATGTACGGTTTGTTCTTTCTAATACACCATTATGATGTGGTATTCCAGGTAGATTCCATTGTGATTCAATACTATAGTCTCTTAGAAGGTCCTCAAACACTTGGCTTAAGTACTAGACACACGTATAACGTGCGTGTAATACGCAAGTTTACGTGTCGAAGTAATAAGGGATTATGAGTTCAGAGTTATCAAACACAAAGAGTTGTGAGGTTAAAGAATACTACTAATTAGGATTGATCAGCTAGGCCGGTGATGAATGTTTGAATTGATTTGAATTGTAAAACTAACACAAAAGCAAATGAATTAATTATTTAAGTAAATCAGAAATAAAATGATTTTTTTAGGAGGTGGTTTCACCACAAATACTACTAACAATCAATTCCACACACTAATATCTATTATCTCAATCCCTAGATAAGGATCCTGTATCCAGAACTACCTGCTCCCGTAGTGTAATTCACTACCTAGTCTAATGCCAATCCCACTCCCGCAGTTATTGGTTTGATTAGTTAGGTGCTTTATACTTATACTCTGGGTTTCTCCTCTCGTATATTCTCCACTTTTCCCAAAGGGTGCAATATATGAGTAATTCTATGCTTTCAACCCTTAATCCATCTCCTGAGATGACTAAGGACCTATTAATCCATTTATGGTGATCAAGCACAAATAGAACATGAAACTTTCATAGAATTATATCTAGTAATAAATAGATAACTTAATATTAATGCATGGAATTCAATTGTAGTGTATATCTGGGCTACTCCCGGATCCTAAAGAATTAAGGGGATTAGCCAAATATGCAAGACATGGTATCACAGTAGATCGAAAATATGCAAAACATGGATTTTGAGATGCTGAAAATAGGAGAAATAGTTAAGGAGTAGATCTGGAGGAGATAGAGTCATTTTGTCGTCGTTTCTGCCGCCAAAACGCCTTTTTAGTCTGCGAGGTAGGGTTCCTCCACTTTCCTCTCTCCTTTCACTTTTGATGTCATTCCCCTCTGATAGATCCCTACGTTCTACTTCTAATGGTATCTTTTATAGCCGCCACACATGTTTAGGTTGAGAGAAACCTAAATATTATTTTTTTATAATAATATGTGTGGATTTAACAGTTACAATTAAGGTCTTTAGCGTCGGGGTGGGTACTACTGGCTTGGAAGTTGGTACTACCAAGTTAGAGTTAATAGATATCCTTTTCCTTTCCGATCTGGAACAATAATATTTTTTTATACTTCGATATAGTTTCGGTAATAACGAGTTGCATGTCGGTAGTATCGAATTTGCTCTAGTAAATAATAATTATCTGCAATAAAATAAACAATGAATGAATTCAAATAATTATCATAATTATTAAAATATGTAAAATACATGTAAAATACATGCATAAATACAAGAATTGATGCAAACATGATTTTATACTAATTTGGTGAAATATGTATAAAAATATATACAATTAAGAGCAATTGGAAATGAAATCAACCAAATTAGGCAATGAAAATAGTGACAATTTGAGCACACATCACACCCCTAAGATTGAATATTATTCGTCCTCAAGCAACACTACTCTTTGATTTTTTTGAAAAAGTCAACAAGAAGACAAGTACCTATGAATTACTTTTTCTAACTGCCCTCCACCAGTCGGTCCCAAACCGGTCCTTGCCATCCACTGAACAAGTAACTACTCTAAAGTGATCAATAATGTTTATAATAGATGTCCACAATAAGATTAATGAAAAACACTATCAATATGAAGCAGTTAATATCATGGACAGTAGGACACTTGCTTGATGCACTATGTGATCTCCCTATCTACATTGCTCTGATCTACCTAAATAAACTACTTGGAAGCATATCCCCAAATAAACATGGATGAGAGGATTAATTATGATAGTTGCCTACCTTGCAGAGCAATGGGTGGAAAAGATGGGTGGCTATGAAAATAGGATCTACAAGAATTATCCAAATTATTTATGCAAGAAGTAAAAATATGATGCACCTATATGATGGATAAAATGTGAATGTATGACTTCTAATGACTATTTTTTATTTTGGTGGAATGATGCATGCAATGGATGTCTCATCCTAATGATGAGTATAGGTGGAAAGGTGTTTACAAAAAATCAACAATCCCCTTCTTTGTTGCTTAGAGAGAATATGACATTGAACTTAAAAATCCTTTTCCTCCTTTTCTACTTTTTTTTCTTTTTCAATAACTCTTTTTCTATGCCTTGTTATTTTTAACAAGATAAATAGTTCATGCTTGGGCTTTTTTTTACTTTTTTAATTTGGAGAAAGAGTAAGGAGATACAACCTTTCTTACACTCTTTCATGAGAGAAGATCGTACAAAATAGAAAATATGTAACACCTTATGAAAATTTAATGCAAATGCAACTATATGAAATTTTTTTATGCAAACTACAAGTGCTCAAAAGAGATTATATGATTTATTCCTATTCTAATGCATAATAAAATGAACTAACTATATTCTTCCTATCATGCCATGTAATGCAAACAAGAGGAAAATAACTTGGATTAAACTTGATCATCCTATGGTGGTGAATGATGATGAATGGAAGATGGATGAGATCACATGACTAAGAGACAATGTCTTTCCCAACCATGATATGTCCCTCTTCTATCAACTTTTGTAATAGGGTAACCTTAGAGTTTATTTCTAGAATTCACATTAAAGATCACGTTACTATTTGGTTGGTTTGGACTCAAACATCATCGTCATAACACAAGCCATAGGGTTGAGTTCAATTTTTCATTCATTCAGCATGTCTTCAAGATGACTAGTCCAAACAATTCCTCTAGTTATGTACTCTTAAACATAGCAAATTTGGCTTAAAGAGCAAAGCATAAAAGCACATTCAGATTTTTTTAGAATTGACACCACATCATCAAGAAACGGCTAATCCTAACCAAAATTTTATATTTCATCCACAATACACTAGATAGAAGTGGATTCTAAAAACAAAATGAAAAATCTAATTTTTCTGAAATAAAAACATGTAGATTTATGATAAAAAGAAAATATGCAATAGGTAAAGATAGAAGCATCGTTCTATTCCTCCCCCTAAGCTTGAATATGACATTGTTCCCAATGTCAAAAGCAAAGGAAGATAAATGGAATGGATGTACCGATATGTGAGGTGAGATTCAGGGCAAAATATGGGTGGGAGGGATCTACATGAAGACATGCCCTCCAATAAGCACTCAAACTCAGTGAAGTGTCGATGCTTGCTCATCTTGTGAGATGTCACTGATGAAAACTCAGTACTACCGATAGTGAAGTTGATGGTACCGAGATGATGTCAGAGCTTTCATTTAATGATAAAATGACTGACTCAGTGCCACCGACAGAGTGTCGGTGGTACCGACTCAGTGTATCCCTGCACACTGAATACACATATCAAGGCACCTTTTTTACTTGCATCAAAACTAGATATCACAAAACTACAAATAGGAATGTAAAAATAGAATTGAAAGTTTAACAAAATAAACCTGATTGGTGGGTTGCCTCCGACAAGTGCCCTTGTTAAATATCCTAGGCTGGACACTTGTCAATCAACAATAATCAGGTGGTCGTGGAGGAGGGTGAAGCTCTCTCTGCCTCTTCCTTCTAAACATCTGGTTCCTTGCAGCAATGAGAAAAAATAAATAATATTCAGAAGACTAGTGTGTATTGTTGACATTTCATTTCAAAAGTAAATTATTATTATTGTAATGATCATGAACATGAACTACAACTAAGTCTTGATGTGGGATCACATGCAGAAATAGGTAGCCATGAGGTGAAAGGTATAATGATGATGATTTCTCCTTAATTTCTATAACCATCCCCAATGGATCACTCCTATCTGCATATTATGGAGGGGTTATATCAAAGGTGAATTTTTGTGCCTCCTCCTCTTCTAATAATTCAAATCCCCCACATTCATTAATATACTCACAAAAAAAATTAAAATTATCATCTGGATATATATCCCATATTGGATCCACCATAAGGAAATGAAGAGATGGATCTTGTGATGAAGGATTATATGATAGTTAATGGGAAACTCCTCCACCTTTTCACTCTTAGTATCCTCTTCCTCACTCTCTTCCTCCTCTCTAAGATAGATATCAAATAAAGCACCTTGTAGATCCTCCTCTCCTTCACTCATATCCCAAACACATGTATCAAAATTGTCATCCACCTTATTTGCATCATTCTCCTCATCTTCCTCATCAGATCCCCAATCATATTCAAAATCAATCCTAGGAATCGAGGGTGTAGGTGTGGGTGTGGGTGTGGGTGTGGGTGTGGGTGTGGGTGTGGGTGTGGGCTCAATGGAAGGACATGGTAGAGGTGATTCTAAAACTTATTCCAGTACGTTCTCCTCACTCTCTAATTCCTTATCCTCAACCTCAACTTCTTCCATTTTCTCTACTCTACCCCAACCTCCATTAGAAATAGGACCTTTGCCATTTAAAACATATTGAACCATAATCCTAATATTCTCACGATGAACTTCCTTTGAGGTTTTCTCATGATGTGATGAAGGTGGACTCAGAAATCTATAACCTACATGTGCATTTCCACACTCAGAACAAATAGGGGCCATGTGCTTTTTTTTTACTTTTTTTTAAATGAAAGAAGACTAAATACAAAGAAATATTTAGATGAACATATACAATGCCTAAACTAATAGTAAAGTTTTATGTAATGAAAAATGGGAAGAATAAAAAAAATATAAAAAAGAAAAATAACTACAATGGCCTAGAGTGGCTGATCCTAACTCTTTATAGTGTTAACCATGCCAACTCCCCGACAAAGGCACCAAAAACTTGACACGCGTATAACATGTGTGTAATACATAAGTGTACGTATCGTAGTAATAAGGTATTATGACTCTTGAGTTATCGAACACAGAGAGTTGTGAGGTTAAAGACTACTACTAATTAGGATTGAACAGCTAGGCCGGTGATGAATGTTTGAATTGATTTGAATTGCCAAACTAAAAAGTAAATGAATTAATGGTTTAAGTAAATCAAGAATTGAATGAATTCTTTAGGAGGTGGTTTCACCACAGATACTACTAACAATCAATTCCACACACTAATATCTATTATCTCAATCCCTGGATAAGGAGCATGTAGCCATAATTACCTGCTCCTGTAGTGTAATTCACTACCTAGTCTAATGCCAATCTCACTCCCCCGGTTATTGGTTTGATTAGTTAGGTTCTTTATACTTATACTCTAGGTTTCTCCTCTCATATATTCTCCACTTTTCCCAAATTGTGAAATATACGAGTAATTCTATGCTTTCCAACCCTTAATCCCTCTCCTCAGATGACTAAGCACCTATTAATCCATTCATGGTGATCAAGCACAAATAGAACATGAAACTTTAATAGAATTATATCCAGCAATAAAGAGATAACTTGATATTAATGCATGGAATTCAATTGCAGTGTATATCTAGGCTACTCCCGGATCCAAAATAATTAAGGGGATTAGCCAAATATGCGAGACATGGTATCACAGTAGATCGAAAATATGCAAACCATGGATTTTGAGATATTGAAAATAGGAGAAAGAGTTAAGGAGTAAATCTGGAGGAGATGGAGTCGTTTCGCCATCATTTCCACTGCCAAAATGCCTTTCTAGTCTTCCAAGTAGGGTTCCTCCACTTTTCTCTCTCCTTTAACTTTTGATGTCATCCCCCTCTGATAGATCCATGTGTTTCACTTATAATGGTGTCTTTTATAGCCGCCACACATGTTTAGGTTGAGAGAAACCTAAATATTATTTTTTTATAATAATATATGTTGGATTTAACACATACAATTAATGTCTTCAGCGTCGGTGCTGGTACTACTGACTTGGAAGTCGGTACTACCGACTTAGAGTCAGTAGAAATCCTTTCCCTTTCCGATCTGGAACAATAATATTTTTTATACTTCGATACCATTTTGGTACTACTGAGTTACATGCTGGTAATATCGACTTTGCTCCAGTAAATAATAATTATTTATAATCAAATAAGCATGAATTATTTCAAATAATTATTATAATTATTAAAATGTGTAATATATATGTAAAATACATGCATAAATATAAGAACTGGTGTTCACATGATTTTATACTAATTTCGTGAAATATGTATAAAAAGGTATACAATTAAGAGCAATTGGAAATGAAATCAACCAATTTAGGCAATGAAAATAGTGACAATTTGAGCACCCATCAGCACTCACCACCCTAATAGAAAGAATTGATTTTATACTTTTTCCAAGTTGATTTTATACTTCAATCATGAAATCCATGATCTTTTTAACGGTTTTTTATTTGTATTTCATCAAGTAAGCATAGACATACCTATTGAAGTCATCAGTAAAGTAATGAAGTATTGGTAACCACCTCTAGAATTTGTTCTAAATGGTCTGCATACATCAGTATGCACAAGTCCCTATAGATCACTTACTCTCCCACTATTACTAATGAAGTATCCTTTGTCATCTTTCCCAAAAAACAAGACTCACATGTCTCTATTGACTCAAAGTCAAAAGAGTCCAAGTATCCAACTTTATGGAGTCTGGAGATGCATTTCTCATTGATGTGTCCTAGAAGACAATGTCAAAGGTATGTCTTGTTTGAGTTATTAGGTTTCAGTTCGTTGGTATTAATGTTATAAAAATTTGTCTCTAGATATAGAAAATAAAGACCATAAGACATTTTGCCACTTCCATAAAAGATCTCATCTTTACTACCAGATGGTATTTTATTCTTCATAAGAAAAATAAAATCCATTCTTGTCCATACAAGATACAAAAATGATGCTTCTATTGATAGTAGGTGCAAAATAGCAATTCTCTAACTCTATTACAAGCCCCATGGGTAGAGATAAATGATATGTTCCAACTACAGTGGCAGCAAAGCTTGCTCCATTTGCAACACGTAGTTTGACCTCGCCCTTTATTAAAAGCTTACTTCTTTTCAGATCCCTCATATTGGAACATATGTGAGATCCACATCTGGTATCTAGTACCCAACATGAAGAAGTAGACATATTTATATCAATAACACAAATACCTAAATTGTAGATCTATATCCCCTCCTTCTTCCTCAGTCCCTCCAGGTAAAGGGAGCAGTTCCTTTTCCAGTGTATAGCCCAGTGATAGTGGTGAAAATTGCCTCCTTTGGTCACCAATCCCTTTGCTTTGAGTGTAGAAGACTTGGGCTTCTGGCGAACTTTAGAACTCTTCTTAGCTTTTCCTTTTCCCTAAGACTTCCCATTTCCTTTGTTTATCATCTTCACAAATGTTTGTTTGTCCTTCTTCATTTGCACTTCAACGGTTCTCAACATGCCAAGAAATTCTGACAATGGCTTGTCAAAAATTTTCATGTTGTAGTTCATGAAAATTTGGTTGTATGATTTTGGAAGTGACTACAGAATAATATATGTGTCCAACTCTTGAACCAATGGAAATCCCAGTCTAGTAAGGTTCTCCACATACCCAATCAACTTAAACACATGGGGAATTATTGGATCTCCTTCTTTCATATTGCACTTAAATAATGTTTTAGATACATCATATCTCTCTTGTCTTTCCTGATCTTGGTACCTGTTCTTAAGATGTGTTATTGTCTCAATAAAATCCATATTCTCATGTTGTCTTTTCAACTCATAGTTCATTGAGCATAGTATCAAGAACATGACATCCACAACATCTTCAGGGTGCTTCTTATAAGCATCCCTATCAGCCTTAGGCACAGTTAGACAAAGTTCATCTGGCTCTGGTGTCTCCAGGACATAGAGCTTACGCTCTTGTGTGAGAACAATTCTCAACATTATGAATCAATCATGGAAATTATTCCCATTCAACTTGTCTTTCTCAAGAACTGATGTCAATGAAAACGTGTTGTCGATTGTCACTCGTTTGTACAAGAGAAATTTACAATTTGTTAAAGAACTTTTCATTTGTTTTGATTAAAAGATATTATTAATTAGGCCTTAAATGAATTATTGCTCCCATTATTTTGTTCAAATTGATAACTCTCACTTATTAATTTGAAAGATTGCAATGTATGACCTTCTAGTGAGCCAGGACCCAAAATAATTGAGTTATTACCGAAACAACGCCAATGTCCATAATCAATTATTAAGGTAGGCAACATTTGTCAATAGCATCTTACATAATTTTTAGATATATGGTATGCAAAAGTCTTTGCCATAGTCCATTTCCATGCTTCTAGGCACTTAACCCCATTCAGGTCACCTAGTTAAACCTGGCCCAAAAGTTGACATGATTGTAATGCACCATGCTTGGTAGGCAAACATAACTATCGTCACACTTCCACGAGATAGACGGCGCACCATGATTGACATGTCGATGCTTGGTCGATCAAGTTTTTCATATGTGTTTCTAATAGAAATCAACGAAAACTTCATATTCAATTGTGGGATTTTATGTTTATACAAATACTATACATATCCAATCACCATATTCTTATAGTACATACCATATACATTATATACCCACAAATGAAAACATGCATCACAAATACGACCTATGGTTATGGCCATACTAATGCAATTCCTTGGAGACACAAATAATTTCTATTTCCTAAGGTCCACATCATATGTACAACATGTTCTTACAGATGTTTGCGATAGAGCCAGTCGAGGTGATCAGTTCAACTCTCGACCCAATTGGTTGGCCTCTTGATCAATCATTGGTCTACTGTAACGATCATCTGGTCTCTGGTTCAAGTGATGTCTGGACTCCTCTAGCTGATCAGTTGGTCCACTAGTTAATCATTTCATCATGTTGTTTGGCATCCTGAATCCTCCAGTCGAGTGATTCTTCATCTGAACCAGTCGGTTCTCCTGCTACATAACACCATCTTTTTCCAAACAAAATATAAAAACTATCCTATTCCTATATAACTTATTACATTGTAATAGGGAAACCTTGAGTTACATTCAAGGGGAGCGTAGGAAGGAAAGCATTAAAACTTTTACATATAGAAAAAAAAGGCAGAGGCTCGGTATGCCGACCGAATTATAAAATAGGAATAAAATCATTCAACCAAGTACATAAGTCTTCAATATATAGGCCATAACCATGCTTCCAATCACCATCAAAACAATTTTAAGGCAGAGTGTATATATATATATGTATGTATATATATATATTTGAGATCCTATATAGTATTTAATCTATTATACAAATTAGTAATTATAAATATTTGCATTGTATGCAATAAAATTAATGATAAACAAAATATGATAATATTGGTGAATCTCAAAACATAGTAGATTGACATGCCTATGATATTAATGTAGGGAAATATGGCTACAAAGATGGCATCAAAATCAAAACTTTTGTTGCCATATTCCATTTTAACCAATGGATCTATTAATAAATATGGATTGCAAAGGAGAGTTGCAAGGTATATACTTGGCCTTGGAGTAAGTCCAGCGACTACCCTTGCAGTAGTGTGCTTCTTTTTGCAAGTTGCACACAGACAAGTGTTGGGATGACATCACCACAGACAAAGGTGATTTCTTATTCTCCTAGCTTGGTGGCAACAACTTCCTCACCTGTATCGTATTTCACATGGACCACCAAAAATTCCTCATTGCACTCCAAGGACCACGAGGAGTCATAGGTTCGAATGTCAGTGTGCTAGCACTAATTTGATCTCCTTGTTGTCTCTCCCTTGCAGTCTCTCCCTTTTGGGGTAAGACTTGCTTGGGCTCTCATGGTTACCACAAATAGAGAGGACAATAAGTAGCAGAGCATGTTGTTACATCTCTGAAAGCCTAGATTGCCCCCCTTTATATAGGATGGCTAGGGTCAAGGTTTCCAGTTCATCTGGGTGTCGAAGACACAAAATTTCATGAATTTTCTAGAAGCTACGAATGGTGAATCTATTGGTTCACTGTCGAACCGGTTGTTTCACATGTAAAACGATCAGTTCAACCCTTGAACTTGTCTGTTCACTATGTATCCTATTCAACAACAATTTTATCTTTAATATTTGATTAATTCATAGCATGATATCATCATAAATCCTTGATCCAGTCTCACTGATCTCCCAATCTGTTGATTCACAACTTGAACCATTCGGTTCATGTATCCAAACCGGTCGGTTCACTCAGTGAACAGGTCATTTCAAGTTTCAATCAGCCCATTGTTGTTTAAGTTGATTACCTAAAAGCTTTATTAATCAATTTTAAACTTCATTCATGAATCAAATCCAATTCCAAATGCATCCTATGTGTGTGACCGTATAGGTCCAAATTACATTAGTAGTGAATGTCCATAGCTAATTTATGACATGCCAAGAAAATAGTGGTATCTAGAAACACATCATTGCTACCCAAGTAATTGGAAAGTTGGAGAACAACTTCAACCTACAATACATGATTAGTGTTACCGTGATCGTATAGTTCCTTTGTATCAGATATCTAGATTGAACTCGAGGCATGGAATCATCATCCTTGTCAACTTTCAATCCATGTGAGACCTAGAGTAGACTGTCTGAGATGCAGATGAGCTCACATATCATATGTATTCATTCACATGAGTATGGCCATATGTTTCTCAGTCTCTCTTATCAAGTGGTCTGAATATCAACTCCAGTAGGAGGGATAAATCCCATCTAAATCACTCACAATCAATCCCCATGTGACACAGTTTACCCAAACATCACCTTTATGACAACTCTTATTCAAGGTCATGTTGGATGATGTAAAAGTACAATGAATGACATGTGATGAGTGTAGTTATTTTAGGTCTAAGAACCAAAATCAACACTATTTCCATGATAGATAATCTAACAACCATTCAATGGTTCCCTACATCACTCTCATGCTGGTTCTGTCTAATACAATGTCTTATAACAAGTATCCATGTTCTTGGTTTCATATCATATATCATTACTAATGAGATTTTGTCATCAACCAACACACACGCAAGTCTTATGTATTATTTCTTCCTATATGCTTCCACAATCATAATCGACTAAGACATAACAAGCATGTTTGTACTCTTATCATACACATGATCTCATATTCAGGTCCTCAACCTTAAGACATATGTCATTGAGTAACATCACTCTTTAGACATATATCATGTAATACCATTATCACATAATTGAAGAAACATATAGATGAAGATTGCCTTTTTTATTAATCAAATCATTTACAAAATATTCCATTACAATCATCATATGATTGGTTCTATGGGCATACAGACAACTCTTTTCCATCTAGGTGAAAAAGGTTTTCCAAAAATATTTATATTATTATAAAACTTGTAAAACAAAATCAAATTTTGAATTGGAAAAGTTAGTACAAATTCAGATCTCTCACAAATATGTCATTCCACAAGAGCACTTTCAAGAAATCTAGAACCTTATAACAAATTTAGTACTAACACCCCATTTTCTCTGACACAGAAGAAAGACATGATAATGTACTTCTTGGTCTAGTTATAGAGCTCATTTCATTTTCCCACATATTTCCATATTTCCCCATTTTCAACCCATTTATCCATAATTTTTCACCCAGTTAAAGGCTTTTCTACCAAAAAAGCTTATCTTTGAACTGAATTGCAATTTTCCCTCCAACTCTACATTTTATGAGCTTTCTATAAATTTCCTAATTGGATTATCTTGAAATAAATATTTCTTTCTCCAACCAATATTCAATTGATTTTATCTTTAAAATCATTTCTTTTTATAATAATAATGAAGAATAATATTGACTGAATATCTTATTATCACCCTTTATTAATTTATTGAATTTTATCAAACTCCACACATTTTGCTGGTTTCATCTAATTTTTGTCGAGAATGTTACTTAAATATCCAAAAAATCCAAAATAATAAGTCAGCATTATCCTTCGTTGGGCCACCTAACTGATTGCAACCATTCATTGTGGAAGATATGGTGGTTCGGTGTGATACACCGACATTCCCCACATGTCACATCGCCTTTATCCACTACACACTAGAATCTTTCATGAAGAACCACCAAACTGCTAATTTACTCGATAAGTAGAACATCATATCCATTGTATTTTGGGACCCCTTTTAAAGCTAGAGGATTCACTGTCCCTCTCTTTACATTCTATTTCTATGGTGGTTATAGGATCCTTCCTCTTACATACAGTTCATGAGTTTTGTAAGGTTGGATAATGTAAAATGTGAATATCTAAGTTGTTTGAAACTACTTCAATCCACTTTTATTTGCCTACATGTCTACTATCTGAACTGCTCCACTCATAAATCATTTGTTCATACAGATTGATCTGACTGCTAAATAAATTTGAGTCTTTCTTTGAACTCTAACAACCCTTCCACCAGTTTATACCAGCAAATTGTCTCAAAATCCTTCAAACTGACCCATCCATTTTGAGTCAACATATATTGCTAGGCTACCAAGATTCAACCTCATTCATTGTTTCATTTGTTAGTATGTGACTTGGCTCACTCTTAGTGGCCTACTTTGTTCCAGATTTGGCAAAGGAATTTTGGGATCATGGGTGAAAGTAATCAGTCGTGAGGAGTTGGAACAAGGTCACTTGTATATTTTACACAATGTGGACGAAGTGAGTGTTTATATTGAGGAACATACCAATTTCATCAAGAGACAATATCCTCGAGCCAATACAATGTGGCTTTCTAGAGAGCATAACAAGACATTTATTAAGTGGTTTGAAGCTAAAGTCTTACATCAACTATCTCAAACACCAGATGATATTACTGAAACTATCAAATGCCTCACCTTTAAACCAAAATTGAATGTTATGTCTTATGAAGGGTATGACATTAATGGATTCACATATTACACAAAGCGCCAAGATGATAAGAGTGTCATCCAAAATAGTGGGGTCACCCTTCAAGCATCGACTATGTTTTTTGCAAGTGCAAAGGATAAGAGTCCACGTGAAGCTAAAATGTCATATTACAGTGTCATTGAAGACATATGGGAGTTTGACTACATAGATTTTAGAATTCCTCTCTTCAAATGTAATTGGGTTGATAACACCGAAGGAGTTATAGTGGATGAATTGGATTTCACTTTAGTGAACTTTGAAACGATTGGCGAGAAGGGTGAACCATTCATATTGGCATCATAGGTGAAACAAGTATTTTATATCGATGATCCTGCAAATGATAAATGGTCGGTTGTTCTTCATGGTAAAAGACAGTTCATTGAAGATCTTATAGATGAAGAAGAGTACTATGATAAGTATGATGACTCCAGTCCATTCTCAGTTGGATTGCCAACACAAGCAAATATTGAAGCTAATGATGACTTGTATGTGCACAGAGATCACAATGAAGGATTGTTAATTGATAAAAATTCGCAATATTAGAGGCATGTTTATATTTTTTATATGTTTTATTTTTATGAATGTGAACTTTACAATGTGAATTACTTTACAATGTGAATGTGAACTTTACAATGTGAATTACTTTATAATGTGAACTTTACAATGTGAATTACTTTACAATGTGAATGTGAAGTTTACAATGTGAGCTTTGCAATGTGAATTACTTTACAATGTGAACTTTACAATGTGAATGTGAACTTTCACATGGCTGAGCATTCTCCTGATGACTGTGCTGATGATTACCTTGAGGGTGAGGACATCAATGCACCGCCTTACAATGTAAGTTTTAAAAATATATCATATATTTATATCTATATGTCCATTTATAGTTATATCCTATAAGTGTGTTTATTTTGTCAAATTTTAGGTTGATGATGCACATATTCATCCTTGAGGGAACAAGGGATGAATTGACAGTTGCTCTGGGTAACCCAGAGCATCCTGGACGTGTTAGGGCTGCAGGCACTGGTGTGGGCATCAAAGCGTTCTTTGGGCCATCTCAGCACAAACATGTCCCAAAAGCGGGACTTTCACAAGAAGAGGTAACCTATTCTTTCTTTATAATGTTACTGTAAAAGAGAATTCAATAATCAGAAGCTAACATTTCTTTTATCCATGTATAGGTAGATAAGATAGTTGATAGGAAACTCAAAGAAGCAATGAGCAAGTGGCAGGCATCTCTGACTGCCACTCAGCAGACAATACCTATGGCGTCCCTCTCTACTCCTACTACAGAGGTTGGGAGTAATCCTGTAGACCCACCACCTAGCACATTTGCGGTAAGTATTTTTATGACATAGTAACTAGTCTTTTCAAGATGATATGTTTTCAAGATGATATGTATATATGTATATAACATTCTTTACACAAAAATTTGTAGGGGTTGAAGCCATGCCGTCTAAAAACAAAAGAATTTTTCATTGTAGAGGCGTCGGCTTACCCATCCCTACCAAGGGAAATGTTTCATGGGTCTCCATTACCAGCTGGTTGGGTTTGTGTGAGCCCGGTACGTATATTCCCCAATTGGATGGATCTTCCATTGCCATATGCCCACCCAAATTGTGAAACGCTTGGTGAGGTAGAAGGTAGAGTGATATTGTGGCCAAAAGCGGATGTCCTCTATACTGAAACTATATGGTAAATTTACATTACGTTAAATTGTTAGTGTGTGTATATGATGTCAATTGATCTGAAATTATATATATATACAGGTTAAAAAGAAGACACCCAGAGCATCTAGACCTCCACCTCCACCTCCTACATTACCAAGTTGGGTTCCACAGGACCTACCTGTCCCGTTAGGTCCTAATTGTAGGGGTATGGCAATATGGTTAGGCGAACATGATATAAATTGCCCTATAACTATTTCTATAGATGTGGATGTTCCAGGTCAATCATACGAAAGCAAACTATTTATACAAGATATTTTGGAGTTGTTTCGATATGATTGGCTGAATACATCTGTGATAGAGCTATGGATAAGGTGAGATCTTCTTTATACATCCATATACCTTGTATAGGATCTGGTGATCTGGTTTCTTATTTATTAATGCATGCGTAATAAATGTTTTGCAGCTACTTAGACAAGATATGTGCAGATTTTTCATTCGAACATGTAGGATTTTTTATTCCATCTTTGATTAGTCTAGTAGCTAAAGACCCTCCGTCAGTTCAACAATACTGATGTGATGCTTTTACAAATTTTGCTCAAAATAAGAAGACGTTGATAATAGCTCCATTCAATGTGGAGTAAGTACTACTTTGCTTATAATTTAGACTTAAGAAAATTATATTTTTATTGTGGATTTTGAGTTATTAATTTTTAAGTTTTTTACCTCTAGTGGTATGCATTGGGAGTTACTAGTTATTGTTCCCGAGATGTTCACTGTCTATTATGTAGATCCTAAGGGGACTAAATTGAATTCAAAATATGGACACAAAATGAAAATGACATTATTCCGGTGAGAAATATTTCATTTTCATATCCGTTAACATATGTTATTACATTACTATTTAATTATGCAATGTACTGTGTTACATTAGCATGTAGGGGTTTAGATGAGTTCAAAAAGGCTGGAGGAAAGGTCCCCAGGAAAAAGAACCAGCCAATAATTTGGAAAAACGTGGAAGTAAGTTCCCGACTGCAATGTATATATTATTTATGTGAACAATACTTAATTAGTTGTATTTTTTAATATTTTGTATGTTTCAATTTATAGTGTGCTACACAAGACAACGGATGGGCATGTGCATACTATGTGATGTGATTTATGCACATGATTATCAGATATGCCGCAGTGGACATCAATACCATTCCTGAGGTATTATATATAGTCTCATTAGATAATATGAAATATGTCAATCTTATTTATATATTATTAATTATATATATACATCATTCTCTTTGCAGGTGTTTAAAACTGACCACACTACAGGAAAGGCCTTACCAGATGTACATGCTCCCTATACGATAGAAGAATTAAATGATGTAAGAGAAGAATGGGCAACAACCATATAAGTAGTGGGGGTTTTAACATATAATTGGGATGTTGATAGTGAATAATGACTAAAGAATGATATTTTGTAAATGAATTTCTGAATTATAATATGTGTGAATGTTTCTACATATCTGAATGTTTCTACATGTGTCTGAATGTTTATATATGTGTGAATGTGAAAATGAATGAAACTGCTGGCTGCTATATGAATGTTTCTACATGTGTGAATATGAAAATGAATGGAACTACAAATTGCTACATGAATGTTTCTACATGTGTGAAAATCGAATGGAACTGTAGGTTGCTAAATGCGTGAAAATTAATGTTGTTAATTTTGCAGGTTTGTGGCCTGTTGTTGGCTGATATCAATGGATGTCGTAAAACCTACAGTTCATAATTGAACTGCAGGTTTCTCATCCGGTGACCAGCCACAGTAGGCCTGCAGACTGATAAGAAAAAAAATATGAAATAGGCGTCGGTTATTTGTTTAAAACTGACGACAAATGATTACATCGTCAGATAAATAATTATAACCGACACCTAATGCATGTGATGTGGCGTCGTTTGTCAATAATATACTGATGCTGATGGTTCTGGCGTCGGTTTCCCTACTAGTAACCGACGTCAATTTCCCTAATGAGGCCAGACACCACGGCCATGCTGGCCAGCACAGTCGTGGCAGCAGGCCAGACACCACGACCGTGTTGGCCACCTCGGTTGTGGTAGCAGACTAGACACCACGGCCATGCTGGCCAGCACGGCCGTGGCAGCGGGCTAGACAACATGGTCATGCTGGCTAGCATGATCATGGCAGTGGGTGAGATGGCGTCGGTTATCATTAATAAACCGACGTTGATATTGCCCAAGATGGCGCCCTTTCTGTGGCATGAAGGTTTATGGCGTCAGTTTCATAGCTAATAACCGACGCCTATACCCCCCCTGCTGGCTCATTTTCGGTGGCGCGCGAAGGGTTGTGGCGTCGGTTTGAGAACCGACGCCTAACGGTTGGCCTTTTAGCAGTGCCCACATAGGTGTCGCATTAAAACTGACACTAAAGGCCTTAAATAACCGACACTAAAGGTCAGTTATGTACTAGTGCTATTATTACTCTTCTTTATGAATATCATTGAACTATCTCTTTAAATATTGGATGTTATCCATTGAAATTCCCATTAGATTATTAGAATCACATTTTCCTTTTATATGAGTCATGTGATTCCATTCCTTGCATCTGGGATGTTCTCATCCTTCTAGTACATGAAAGTTAATTGGATTACACTATAATCTTGCCTACTCTATTCACCTGTTAGGTTTAGACTAGTAATAACTTTTAGTAGTATAACCATGTCCTAGGCATCGTGTTTTACTTCCCTACCATGCAGTGGGTCTTATTTCCATGCAATGTTATAATTGTAGCCATCAGATTTTATTCCCCTGCCAAGTACTAGGTTTTATTCCCCTTCAAAGTTAGAATTATATGCATTGATTTATGTTCCCTAACATATTTTATATATGAACACTGAGGTTTTAGTCCTCCTATAATTACTAGTGATTTATGGTTCCCTAGACCTACTTTAGTTTATTATATTCTTTGTTTAATCTACATGCAACTGTTTATATGTTGTTATTTGTGACTAAAGGCAACAAATTCTTTATTCAAGAGTTGTTTCTCTTGAGTTGGTAATGCCTCAACCTTGTGGTTAATTATTTTTGGGTTATTATTTTATTGACTACCAATTCTTGAACTACCTAGTTTTTATATCCCTCATTTTCCAGGAACACCCTTCTTTTTCCCTTCCATCATACTTGCATTCTTTTAATGCCCAAATATTTTAGTTATGCACATATACTCATTTTATTTGACGCATACCTTCTATTTGTATTTCTTCTTGTGGGTGTTGTTCCTAAACCACCGAGGTGATAGGCGATTTAGAAGACAACCCAGGAAGATTACAAGCATGATGTGGACATGAGGATAGCTTGGGATGTCCAAGTTGCCCTCTGTAGTTGGTCTTATATGTAAATAGTTGAAAAGTTTATATTTTGTAATACCACCTCTTAAGGTGAGGATCAATGTATCAAAACATTTGTGATAAATGAAATAGTTATGTCTTTTCAGTGCTCAATCATTTCATGCCTTTAGTATCATACCATTTGAGTAAATCCCCTATCGCGTCCCACTCCTTACAATTGTCGTACATCATTATAAAAATTTGATTGAGGCAATAAGTCTAAGAGATCTATGCAGTTGTATATCCTCTATAATCTTTTCTCAAGACAAAAGTTATTTAATATAAATGCTTTGGTACATATAACACCTAAAAAAATAAAATTGGTGAAACTATATTTTTTAAATATGAGTTTAGATCCCCATATGTTGTAAGAAACTAATTTATCAACCATAAGGAATGCAATATGTAAAACACTGAACTAAACACTTATTTTCATCATTTTCAGACCATTTTGATTATTAGAGATGAAGTATTGAGTATAGGAAATATATGTCCTTTATTCCCACATCAGGAAAAGAATAACTAGGCAAGTAAAAGAAGAGGTGAAATAATTGTTGTGGAACTCATTGTCGATGATTGGTACTTCATTCAGGAGGTAAATAAAAACAACTTGAAATCTAAAGTCAAGTAAACAATCAAGTCATCATAATGCCATTATAATCAACAAAAGAGACATTCTATCCAAGTAAACTAGAGACTCTAAGAAACATGTATTTGAATGAATTGGTACTATATCTTTTCTTATAAGAGGAGACATATAAATCATGAGATGATGTATGGATTCAATACAAGTGAATTATCATTGACGATATACAGAACGAATCTTAACACACTTTCAAAACATTATGAAAGTCGTCAGACTAATGATGCATGCCTTTCATGTTGAGACAAATCTTCTAGAACAATTCATAACACACTTCCAAAGCATTATGCAAGTTGTTGGATTGATGATGCACACCTTTCATGTTGAGCTTAATCTTCATTGGCATCCTATTCAACTAGGCTCTTCTTTGTACTAATCATGGGTTTAATGCTAATCCATATATTGGTTATACTACTATTAACAATAGCCTATACCCTTGAATTAGATATATATTTTCTAATATAAGATGCACATGTTAAAGTAACTAGTATAGAGTTATAACCCACGTTGACTATTTTTCTACATCATTATGGAAATTTGATTGAGTCAAAAAGTCTAAGAGATCTATGCAATTGTATCTCTTCTATAAATATTTAACAAAAACAAAATTTATTTAGATAACTACTTTGTACCTATAACAGCTAAAAAGGGAAAATTATTGAAAATATGTTTTTTAAGTATTAGTTTGGGGGCTCATATGTTGTAACCAACTAGTATATCAACTACAAGGAATGCAATATGTAAAACACCAAACCAAACTCTTATTTGCACCGTTGTCATGCCATGTCGAATACCAGAGAGGAGTATCGAATTTAGGAAACATATATCCTTTATTTGCACATTAGGAAAAGAAAAATTAGGCACGCGAAAGAAGAGGTAAAGTAACTGCAGCGGAACTCATTGTCAATGATTTATACTTTATTGAAGAGGTAACTAAAAACAACTTTAAATTATAAAGTCAGACAATCAAGTCATCGTAATGCCATTATAGTCATCACGGGGAGACATGCTATCCAAGTGAACTAGAGACCCGTGACAATGGAGCCAGATGTTGTTGTTATTGGTGGTTAGAAACAAACTGTTCCTTTCCTAATCTTTTTGCACGTGTCCCTGTCCATTAAAGGGCAGGGTGTGGATTTTGTTTACTTGACATGTGGCATCATCTAATATAAGGAGCAGCATGTCCTTGTTTAATTAGTAACAACAAATCCCAAGGACGTGACAATGTTAATGTGAATGAATTTGTATTATAACTTTTTTCTTATAAAAGGAGAGATATAAATCATGAAATTATATATGGATTGAATATAAGTGAATTAGCATTGACGAAATAGAGAAGGGATTCTCCAAAATTAGTCATCAAGTTGTGTAATACCTGAGAGCGGTGAAATCAGTTGTATGTATTATCCATTGGATGAAGGACTTTGTGCTTTTGATATCTACATGAATATAATCAAATGCAAAGGTTGCACCGACCTCAAACTTGTATCTACCATGGGCACTTGGTAGCAAAAAAAAAATCTAAGATCATATATTTGAAACTACTTTATGGATGTAATCTGTTTTTGAAATATTGCAAAGGTTACCCAAGATATATTGCTTATCTATGAAAAAAAGCTCATCCATCTTTCTAGAACTTACTATTTGGTTGCATATAAGAGTAATAACATCAAAAAGCACATATAAAAGTTATATAGCATCACCAACATTAAGTAGCAAGAAAACATCATCTAACTGTAGCACACCGATTTATTTCAGAGTAGGTAGCACAATACATAATAGAATGCATGCATAACGCAAACAATGAGTAGCACCAGAAAACCGATTTTGTTTTTGTCGGCTCGCTTAGGTAAAGTTGTGCGATTTATTTAAGTTTAAGTAGAAAAATTCAAATCACACTAATAAAGCATTAAACAAGTCGTTCGATTGATGATGCACGCCTTTCATGTTGAGATTAATCTTCGTTGGCAGCCTGTTCATCAAGGTGCTTCTTCAGCTTCTCAACCTCAACCCGCACAGTATATTCCGGGCCGCTAAAATCGTACCAGTCACACTGAATGATATTGAAAGAGAGCGACCTATACAGAAAGGCCGCGAATCCGTGTGTCTGGGCGCTGCCGCGCGCGGCATATGTGAACAGGCGGCTAGTCTTGCAGTAGACAGCAAAAGTCTCACAGTTGTGCTTCAGAAAGTCGTAGTCCCCGAAACCATGCTCCAGCAGGTAGTATGCCCTAGCGACAACAGCGGACCTGTCACTGTCTTCCTCCAGTAGTGAGCAGGTCCCTCCTCGCTTGTACTCTTTGGCCTCTTCGAATGGGACGCCGTAGCGGTAGAAATTTATATATTCCTTATCCTCTTCGTGGAGGAAGCAGTCAAAGCATACCTCATTGACGCCGTGGGGTCTCCACTTTCCGTCACAATTTCTGCAGGAATTCGTCCCTGACGAAGAAGACTTCAAGCCCCGCTTTGTAGAGCCTTCATTGGCTTGGAAGTCGATGACCATCCGAGGTCCAACAACGATACCTGCATGTTAAATAGGATTGTAAGTTGTACAGAATTAGCACCGATCCATTCGAATACGGAGGCGAGGTTTTGTACCGACCGTGGTGACAGAATATACCAATAGACCGCCATTTGTATATGTGATCACCCGGCCGTAAATCGCTCCAATGTTTCTTGGTTGGACCAGACGAACTGTTCCCCATAGCTCGAGGGGTAAGAACCTAGGATGGCTTTTTCAATCAAAGTGAAGACTTTAAGTTACGGACATGTGCCATGATAACAATTTGTGTATAGATCTAATACTTAGTTTTAAGGAACAATTATATATAATAAAAGACAAAAGTAGTTTAATATTAGAAATTGTATCTCGCCAAGATCTTTTAATTTTTTTTTTTTGATACCGTGAGCATCGTCAAAATATATTATAAACAAATTACAATATGCAAAAGAACGCAGTACATTTGCATAAAAAACCAAGTGATGTATCATTGCGAATAAATCCTCAGTTTAGTTAAACTTCATGTGCAAATTAAGGACAAGTACATTTTATCAAGAGTTTATTCAGAAATACCAAACAAAAACAAAGTCTTATTCTTCTTTCGGTTGTTCTACGTAACTTCACATGTGGATTTTTTTACTTTTTACTCTTAAAGTATGTTTAGTTGAATTGTAAATAGAAAAACACTATAACTAGAGGCGTGGGGGGGGGGTTGCCTACCGAAAATCATTTTGTTATATAGAGGGGTACAATATTAAGACAAAAAAGATATATGGGCCTTTTAACAATTTATGCTCTGTGAATAACCGTCCGAGAGGGGAACCGGGAGAGAAACCCCGCAATGTGTGTAAGAATGGTGGCAGTGGAGTTGTTCTCTGGATCAGGAAAGTTATCAACCAAATTGTGCCTATCAACCCTAGTAGAACCAGAAAGAAGGGCAAGGAAGATGTCTTTACGGACTGCCAAAGTTATTGAAGCAAGGAGACTCTTCAACCAGGGAGGAGAGAGCATTGCGACTGAAGAGATGAGGAATAAGAAGAACCGGACCCAATAGTCATGTTCCAAATAGTCTTCTGACTGGCCCTGCATTGCTTCCTCCTGTTATAGTTTATCCAATGAACTACAGTTGTTTGAACATTCAAGATGCTTGCTTTGAAGATAAGTTTAGTTATATACAATTTTGAAAAGGACTCGTCGTCTTACTCTTCTCACCATCATCGAGCCTCATTGTCATGGCAAGAGGGGCCTCGATATTATCAACGTAATGAAAGTCAACTGCTCATATGAGGTTAACTAATTTCTCTAGATGTATTTGGATGCTTTGGGACCAACATGAATGCTACATGGAAGTTCTCTTGAACGACATGCAACAAATTCATTGTAACATAAATCACAACACTTCCATTAGGGTTTTTGTGCATGGAAGTCCCAATTCAACACAAGGTAGCTTCTTATAAAAGATGTTGGTTGAAAGCTCCACATTTACCAATGGTGCACATGCCGTCATTGAAGATTTTAGCACAATACTTTTTTCGTCAGAGATAGAGGACAACAATTACTTAAACCACAACTCAGGCTAAAAGTTTAATGACACTCTTCTCCACAATGATTTGGCGAACATCAAACCTTATGTGAAATGGTTTACTTTCCAATGGAGGAACTTATTTCAGAGGCTTGATCATCTAATATCTACTGATAAGTGGTCAGAGTGTAATACATCAACCACTATCTCTATCCTCCTCATCTATACTCAGGTCACAATGTTGTTCTGGTGGCTCACATGAATCCTCTGGTCTAATAAGCTTTGCCCTCAAAACATTAGATTGTACTTCAATAAATGCTTGAAATTTTATTTTTGATTTTTATATATACTAGGATACATTAAGGTATCATAAAATAAATTTGCTAATATATGGAGTTTTTGTGTTAATTGAATGTGATATGTACTATCGTGCATTTTGACACCACTACAAAAAAGATGGCTTATAGTGAAGGATATTTATGAGGGACAAGAATCCGCAAAAAAGGTCTATTTCTGAAGGCTGTACCTTCATAAATCAGATGTTGTCCCTCAACCGAAATTGTGAACAAGTGGAATTTTGATTATGTTCAATGTCCCCTCATAGATAGAGCATATTGCTGGTTGTTCTTCACAAAAAAATTTAATTTGTTTTCATTCATTTGTTTCCTCCCCGCCAATACTTTTCACCCCGCCAATACTTTCAACCCAGCCACCATCCAAAAGCGAGCATGTCCAATCACGTTAAACCCTGGAAATCTCACACCCCTCTTTGGTCGGTCGTGGTGTTCCCCTTTTTGCTCCAGTATTTGCAATGCCTTCGGAACCTAGATCATCTACAACGATTTTGTCCCTCAATCCTCGTATCTACTCGTGTGCTCCATAATGCACTTGCCATCAAAGGAGGACCACCGGAGGAATACCAGCCGTGGCTAGAAGGCATGCTGGTGGCATGCTGGTATCGGATCTTGTAATCACATTGCAAGGGATAAAGTACATTGTGGGGCCTTCCTTTTATGTTTATTTGTATGACAATCGTAGACAGCTTATAATCATTTCAACCTGTCCTCTTACTCTCACCTTGATGGATCCGAGCAAAGAGATTTCGATGCACTTTTCTACCCTACACACACAACAGTAACCAAATGTGGGAAGGTATACTTCCTATGTAATTCTCCTTCAAGGTCTTCTTTTAATGCCACTTTCTACTTAAAATATAACAAATTTAATGTATCCTTTTTCTTTATAATCAAATCTATGGAAAGGGGCAATGGTGTCATCACCAATCGTGTTTTTTAAATCCTGTGAGCAGCGGCCCTCACAATATCCTCTTTTAGCTAGAAAGAGCGAAGTAGTGACCTGAATTGTATTTCCTTATGCGAGTGCCTTGGTTCCAATCTCATGCGCTAACCCCCAAGTTTCATGACAAAAGAAAAGGTTGGTAATGACCAATCATTTCATTGAATGCTCAATTCTTCATCCGTAATAGTTGGATTTGACCTCTGCTATCAGCGGCAACAATAACAAGAGGCCACTATAATTAAGTGCTGATTTTAGTTTGACTGTTTATATTATTATTATTAAGCTAATAACTAAAGAACTTTATGCTATTCCCTTTTAAGATTCGTATCAATTTCATACTCATTTCATGGTCGTTGGCATTGAGGAATACTACTGGTGGGTATGTATTCGTATCTCCCCCAACTATACAAAAGACGGACAATCAAGGACAGTGGTCAACATCCATCGTTGCTGCTGACATCGACATAGATACTCATGAAGACTTCGACACCGCCGCCAACACCAAGTTGACGAGCATCGCTGCCGTCGCCTCCACTTATTCCAACACCAAAAGATGCACATTTTTGGGGACTACATTTCACTCCATGAGCCGTGGGTCTAATCGATGTTATTGGTTTCCTAATATGTACATATATTATTTTATTTGGCAAAGCGGTGAGTTGTCTGCGTTGGGTAGTGGGTCAATCACTACCAATCGTGCCACCAAACGTGTTGTTGCGCACCGCTCTCATTTATCCTCATTTCTCACTATTTTTTTACAATGAATCATTAGCAACGGGCTATTGGTGATGAATGCAATCGCTTTCCTAACACTGCATACAATGATAAACTTTCTATAATCTCCATGATCTAAATCTCATCAGAAGCATAGTGAAAAAGTACTTTCTGCCTAATTTCTTCTCTTGTGCATGAATTCCTTATCGCAAACTTTTGTCCTTATTTTTGGCTTTTTTTGAGGTTGAATCATCCCAACATCTCATCACAACATTATATTTATATTTTACATAAATTGCGTTATGATCTTAATTCTATACCTAATCACTATGTTAGGAATGCCTTTTGTGATATATACTCATCAATATATCATGTTATTGTGTCATTGCATATCATAATGGATATATTATTTTGTGCTTGTATAGGTAAAAGTCTTCAAACAGTCGAGTGATACACTAAAGAAGACGTGCTAAAATTGTTCCAATTAAAGGTTGACATGAAATTAGAATTTTTATTTTAAATAACATTAGGCCGGCTACCATATCTTATGGGAAAGGTTTGTACCAATTATGTTACTGAATTAAATATTATTTTTTATATTGATTCCAATCTATTCGAGTTCTTATATTATTGATGTTATGTTGGCTTTCTTCGCAGCTACCATACTATATGTTTCAACAAAAATATGTGCATGTATCCTTTATCTTTTATTGATTTATGGATGATAACTAAGATAGAAATGTAAACGGTCATAAGTTTAATATTTTAACATATGTTGTGAACCTTCTATCTAGCAAATAACTAGGCATCAAGTTTAATTTGTTGTACCATATTCCTTTGAATATCAAAGTACCCGCATTTTGTAATAATGAATTAGGATGAAAAGTATGTTTGGAATATACTTAATTCATTATAATCAAAATTTCAAATCTTGACACTACATAACATCCACGATTTTGTGAGAAACTCTATGCCAATGTTTCAATCTGTTCTGTGGTTGGTGAGGATATACTAATGATCAATATTGATGACACCACAAAAGTGGTCAATGAAATAGTAAAATATTCAACCCACATGCTGACACTAGGACATTACTCTGCCTGACTATCAATCCACCCCTATAAATCTCACTATCACCTGTCTGCCCCCTTACCGAGGGTGGATGGATCCACGACCTATATGCTGACATACCCTTCTAGATACTGACCTTACAAACCCTGGTAATTTTTCATGAAATTTCTCATTAACCAAAAATGTAGTACTATTTACTATGTGCACTATGCAAAACTAAAAGGGTAAAAATGTGAAGGAGTTGTTGTTAGTTAGTTTTTGAATAAGAAAGTGGCGTGGAATAGGACCACAGTTTCTGGTTCCATAAATTTGGCGTGATTAGACAAGTTTACCTTTTCTGCTAGGCTCAGTTTCGGACCACATTTAACTAAAAAACACAGAGTGTAACACAGTATATGAACACACACAAGAACAACTTCACACACATGCATACAAAAAAGGTGAAACCATAGTGAATGCCTTCACATTTATGTTCATGGAAGCTTGGTTTAGGTCCTCATAAAATTTCTATAAAGATCATACATGACAATAGATGTGTTGTTGTGGGGCAAGACCATAGGACCAATGTGTGTATTTAGTAAAATTGGTCTTTATGGTCTTCAAATTTACAATTTTTCCCTATTCATCTAAATCTTCAACAACTAGCTAGCTATATTGCTAATTGATAAAGATATATATTTTTTGTAACCTAATACATATACAAGTCTATTTAGATAATATTTTGTATTTTTGGTACCTTTAGTGCATATACAAAGTTTTTGGGTAACCTAATGCCTATACAAGTTAGTTTAGAAAATAGTAGACCCTTACATAGTAATTAGGCCACCATCTTGGATTGCAACAATGACTTCCCACACTGACTATAGGGGAGGATAAGGTAGCATGTAATGGACTTTTTATGGGTTATTTGATAGCATGAAACTTCTATCAGTAGTAGACATTGGATATCTTAGAATAAATTTAGAATAGTTTGTTTAGTGGCTAGTAAACATTAGGCATATTCTATGCATGGAGTTAGCTCTTAGTGATGCAGTTTGTTTCCTTAGCTCTTAGTTATGCATATCCTAATTTTGTCATCAACTACGTTTTACATTTGTAAACTGCTAGCCACAATGGAGTTGTAGATCGACCGACTTGATTTGCAAAATGATCTATATTTGTGTAATACACATTTGCACTAGTGCTTGTGAATACCTTATCTTTTTTCTTTCTTATTTATATTGACAAGATATATTTGCTTTCAAAGATAGATTTAGACTCTCAACGCACCTTGGATTAGACCAGAATCAAATTATAAGGGTAAGTTCATTTTTACTATGAATTATTTATTTATCATCCTTTCAAATTCAATTGATATAATGATTTGTGTCATTTTCAGGAGCAGGATACTCATCTAATTAATTGTATGAGTGCTGACATTGATGAAGAGCACCACAACATTTGAAGGAATTTGAAGACATTATCGATCATATGATTTCCAGACATGATATATTGATTGTTAAAAATATCAATTTTTTTCTTTAGTTCTATTAACATTGACCAAGCAATGTATGGATAATATTTTGGTTCAATTGTAAATATTGGTTTTTGGTGATTTGACATTCTTGTGAAATTTTTGGTGTGTGAACGTTGTTATGATGGCATGTGAATATTATACAAATAGTTCTTGGTGCTTTAAATTTGAATTTTTTTCATCAAAAAATAGATATTTGTTAGAGTAACAAATATATACAAATAGATAAATAATTCATGTCTAAAAGTCCCTAAGAAATATATTGATGAAGGTTTTAGTCCCTCAAAAATGTAGCAATGAATATTAAGATGACCATAATTTTTTTTTATGCAGACCAAATAGCCTCTCAAAAATAATATTAATGAAGGGACTAGCCCCTCAAAAATATATGTGCCAGGACCATCAAGTCCCTCAAAAATGTATTTGTAGGAATTAAACAATCCCTCAAAAATGTATGAAGGATAAATAGTCCCTCAATATAACATTTTTGAGGGTCAATTAGTCTGTGACAAATGTATATTTGAGGGCTACTTGTGTTTGGCACAAGAGTTCTCTTCACGGACCATTTGTGAGGGCCATACCCACAACCATCCCTATTTGTGAAGGACTATATAGAGGAGTTTGTCACGGGATTGTCCTATGAAGAAAGACTAATTTTCTTGTAGTGCCATATGCTTCCTTTTTAGGGATCAAGTGCATGTGTGTTACTCACCCAATGACGACTCCTACTGTGGTCAAGATGCACATCTAAAAGCTTGTTTTTCATTTGTACTTTGCTACTTCTTCATGGTTTTTAGCTCAATTTACATGATAACTAGTGGTACATTTCCTGAAGTCAATATTTCACCCACTGTAATGACCTTGATAAACATGGGGAGCATGCTTCTTGCATTTATAGTCCTCCCATCTACATGCACCTACACCAAAATTGTAGGTGGGTATATGTAACATCCCAGGATTTGAGGCCTCGGATAACATGATCTTAAAAGGAATGATTGGACTACCCATATCACCAAGGTGCACCTCCTTTTCCGGGAGCCCATCACTAAAGAACTCCATAGTTAAGCGTGCTCAGCTTGGAGTAGTACTAGGATGGGTGACCAGTCGGGAAGTTGACCCCGGCTTGCGCGTGAGTGAGAAAAAAAATGCGCAGTTAAGGCTAGTGGTGGTTTGTGGGGCCAATCGTCATTCCTGAAACTCTACTAGAGCCTTGGGCAGCGGGCTCAGGCTTTACAAATGGTATCAGAGCCAAATCCACCTACTGCAATGGGCCCAGGCTTTACAAATGGTATCAGAGCCAATCCCTATCCGAGGCCTCAAATTGATCTTAACAGGCATTACAAAGGAATCATTCCTTTTAAGATCATGTTATCTGAGGCTCTGATACCATTTGTAACGACTGAGCCCACTGCCCAAGGCTCTAGTAGAGTCTCAGGAATGTCGAGCCTGGTTGTGCGGGCTTGTCACCTAAGCAGGGGCATAAAAGTGGTGGGACGTTGTGGGCTGAGTTCTGCTTGTCGGGTCGGCAAGGCACTTTGTGGCCTGTCCGTTCCAAGTTGGAAGTGGGCCGCATGGCATGGGCAAAGGCTCGAGTCACGTTGCCCTTATACAAGAGGGTATCGTGCTCAGCTTGGAGTAGTACTAGGATGGGTGACCAGTCGGGAAGTTGATCCTGGCTTGCGCGTCAGTGTGGACAAAGTGCGCAGTTAAGGCTAGTGGTAGTCTGTGGGGACAGTCGTCATTCCTAAAACTCTACTAGAGCCTCGAGCAGTGGGCCCGGGTGTTACAAATGGTATCAGAGCCAATTCCCCTGCAGTAGGTGGAGCCCACATGGGCATGGCATGCCAGTCTTGAGTCGTGCGGTCCAGGCATGTAGGAAAGGGTTGTCCATGGTTGATGTAGCCACCATTGCGCTGGTATTCTGTGATCGGGAGCTGGGTGTCCATGGGCCATTGTGGGTCTGCACTGAAATGGGGAAGAGATTATGAGGCCTTATAGTTGAGCCTTGATGAGGACGTCAAGAGTCTAAGTGGGGGAGATTGTAACATCCCAGGATTTGAGGCCTCAGATAATAATCTTAAAAGGAATGATTGGACTACCCATATCACCAAGGTGCACCTCCTTTTCCGGGAGCCCATCACTAAAGAACTCCATAGTTAAGCGTGCTCATCTTGGAGTAGTACTAGGATGGGTGACCAGTCGGGAAGTTGATCCTGGCTTGCGTGTCAGTGAGGACAAAGTGCACAATTAAGGCTAGTGGTGGTCTGTGGGGCCAGTCGTCATTCCTGAAACTCTACTAGAGCCTTGGGTAGTGGGCCCAGACGTTACAAATGGTATCAGAGCCATAACCCCTTCAGTAGGTGGGGCCCACATGGGCATGTGGCATGCCAGTCTTGAGCCGTGCGGTCCTTTTCCGGGAGCCCAACACTAAAGAACTCCATAGTTAAGCGTGCTTAGCTTGGAGTAGTACTAGGATGGGTGACCAGTCGGGAAGTTGACCCCGGCTTGCGCGTGAGTGAGAAAAAAATGCACAGTTAAGGCTAGTGGTGGTTTGTGGGACCAATCGTCATTCCTGAAACTCTACTAGAGCCTTGGGCAGCGGGCCCGGGCTTTACAATATAAAAACCAATAGCAACAACAACTTCAATCATCTCAAACACCTTTTTCTTGTTCATTACTGATGATATTGTGCAATATGTGTCTCCAAGAGTAATTAAGACAACTAAAGGGTTTGATCAATTCCTCTAATCCCTGTCCATCTCTCAGAATACATTTTCCTTTAGGTTTGAGGAATATTTCACTCTCATTGAGTTCTAGATTCAGAATATAGAGTGTTGTATTCCTAATGAAGATTTTATTGTATTTCACAACCTCTCACCCATCTATTGAACCACATGCAAAAAAAAATTTATAGCATAAATCATAACACTTCCACTAGGATTTGTGTATGGAAGCCCCAATCAAACACACAGTCACTTCTTATGGAACATGCTGGTCGAAAGCTCCACATTTTCCAATGGTGCATGGGACGTCATTAAAGATTACAACATAATGCTTTTTTGTCAGAGATAGAAGAGATACAAGTTTAATGACACTCTTATCCACAATGAACTGCATGACATCAAACCTTATGAGAAATGGTTTACTTTTCAATGAAGGACCTTATTTGAGAGGCTTAATCATCTAATATCTAATAATAAGTGGTCAGAATATAATACATCAACCATAGTCTTGGTCCTCCCTCGTCTATACTCAGGCCACAATGCTTTTCTAGTGGCTCACATAAATCATCTAGTCTTGAAAGTTGTACCTTCTTAACAATAATATTTTACTTCAATAAATTCTTGACATTTTATTTTTACCTTTTTTGTATACTAGGACATATTAAGGTACCGTAGAAATTTGCTAAATATTTGGAGTTTTTGTGTCACTTGGACCTGATATGTACTATCATGCATTTTGACACCACATGCTTTCTTATTTGGGATCAAGTGCATGTGTGCTACTCACCCAATGCCGACACCTACCATTGTCAATATGCACATCGGGAAATTGGTTTTCCATTTGTACTTTGCTACTTATTCACTGATTTTAGCTCAATTTACATGATAACCATGGGTACTTTCCAAAAATTGATTTTTTACCAACTATAATGACCTTAATAAAACATGAGGTGCATGATTCTTGCCTTTATACTCCTCCCCCTACATGCACTTGTACCTAAATTGAGTGTGGTTATGTAAACCAATAGCAACAACAACTTCAACCATCCAAGACACCTTTTTCTTTTTCATTCACTACTACAGAAACAACGTTCAATGTCGCTTTTAGAGGCGTCGGTTTTTTAGTAAAACCGCCGCTGTTAACATTCAACGTCGGTTAATAAGGACATCCGACATCTATATTTGAAGACCAGCCAGACACGGGTATCGCTTTTCATTCAGTGTCGGTTGAAGAAAAGCAACCGACGCCTAAAGTAGTCTGCGAAATCCAATTTTTTCGAGCAAAAAAAATTGCGCCAAAGTATCAGATACAATGTCAGTGTTTTACCTAATAACCAACGTTTAATGAATATAAAATTTGTGCCAAAAGTTACAATATGGGCGTCGGTTTTCTTAGAATAACCGACGCTGATAAGGGTGCGCGCGCCGTCCCCGCCAAAAACATTAGGGTAAAGGAATGTCCAATTGACGTCGGTTGTCTTTGTATATCTGACACTTAATAATAAAGGTGTCAGTTGTTATGGATAACTGACGCCGTTTAGTAACTTAATAGCCCCCACGCACAGCGAACTCGATCTTCCCCTTTTCTTCTGTTTCATTGAGATCGATTTTGCTCCGAAGATTCCCGACCCCTGTTGCGTCACCGCCACCTGCTGCTGCGTCACCTACCGCCTGCCTCCGAGCCGCCGCCTACTGCTACTGCAGCTGCTCCCCACCGCCGCCGCCTACCTCTCCTTCTCTGCTCGCCGCCAGTGCCCTCTCCTTCTCTGCTCGACGTCGGCACCTCTCCTTCTCTGCTCGCCTGCCTCTGCACCGTCTCCTGCCTCTGGTGTGCTCACCGCCTCCTCCGTCTCCACGCTGCTACCAACAGTAGGCCCTCCTTTCTTCATCACTGGTTCTCCTACTATTCTTCTTCCTTCTTCCTCTCCTTACCAACAGCAACCACGGCCGTGTGGGCTGGCACGGTCGTGGCTGTGTTGGCCGACCACACGGACGTGCTACCCAACACAGCCGTGTGGTTGGCCAACACAGCCACGGCCGTGCCAGCCCATACGACTGTGGTTACTGTTGGTAAGGAGGGAGAAGGAAGAATAAGAGGGTATATATTCAAATGAAATCAATTATGAATTTGTGATTAAATCAATTATTTGATGAAATCCCTATTGCATGATGAAACCCTAACATCTACATGAATCCCTATTGCATAATGAAACCCTAACATCTACATACTCTATATGATACCTAAAATTGTGATGAAACCCTAACATCAATTGTGATGAAACTAGGATTGTAGGTATTGGAATGACAACATACATGTATTTGTTGGCCTAGAAACTCGTCCAAGATTTACTCATTAGGAGTAAATCTTGGATAGTCCCCGGTTTGGGACTATTCTTGAACACCTAATCTCGTGTAGGACGTAAGTGTATAATGTGTATTTGGTTTTCAAGAAAGTTTCGGCAGCATTTCCCCGTATGTTCTCTAAGTACATATGTACTTAGAGAACAACGGGGAAATGCTGCCAAAATTTTCTTGAAAACCCAATACACATTATACACTTACTAGTGAGATTAGGTGTTCAAGAATGGGATAGGTGGTACATGTGTAATTGTTGGCCTAAAGTTTTAACCATGCAAAAACTCTAATTTGTTAACCATAATCTTGTTGTAATATATACTTGTTTTCTCTTTGATCATAGAATGGATAGATCATGGATGTCCATTCACAATAGCTGCACCCCAGAGTTTATTTCTGGTCTTGACCAGTTTATTAGATTTGCCTAGGAACATATGAAACAACCTGGAGATAGGTTCTACTGTCCATGTAGGCATTGTGGTAACAACTTGAAAGTCAGCACTGGTGACGAAATCAAAAGTCATGTCATGTGCAATGAGATTATACAAGGCTATACAGAATGGCACTGGCATGGAGAGATTTCAAACCCAAAACCAGTGGATGTCGATAGCAGTGCTTGTGTGGAAGAAGAAATTGCCTACGATGACGTAGATGTGAATGAACCAGTTCCAGTAGACATCGTTGATGCGATGCTGGATAGTTGTGGGGTAGAGCACATCGATCCACCTCCCTTTTTTAGAAACATTGTGCATGATGCTGAGATATCATTATACACAGGTTGTACTAAGTTTACGAAGCTTAGCGCTGTGTTGAGATTGTATAAGCTGAAAGCTAACAATAGATGGAGCGACAAAGCTTCATGTCATTGTTGTCTTTGTTGAAAGAAATGCTTCCTGAAGGAAACGAGCTGCCAATCTCAACATATCAGGTAAAGAAATTGTTGTACCCAATGGGAATGGATGCCAATAAGATACACGCATGCCCAAATGATTGTGTATTATTTCAAAAGGACTATGTGTATTTGAAAGATTGTCCAAAATGTGGTGCATCACGGTATAAATTGACGACTCCGGGGGAGTCCAAAACTGGTTCTTCTGCCAAGGTGATGTGTTATCTACCTATAATATCACGATTTCAACGCTTGTTTTCCAATCCGATAAATGTGAAGAATTTGAGGTGGCATGCAGATGTTAAGAAAAATAATGATGGGATCCTACGACATGCGTCTGATTCCCCACAGTGGAAGAAGATTGATCTATTGTACCCTGAATTTGGTGAAGAAGTCAGGAATCTAAGACTTGGGCTTTGTACAGATGGGATGAATCCGTACATGACATTGAGCAGCCAACATAGCACTTGGCCAGTCATGCTTGTTATATACAATCTTCCTCCCTGGCTGTGTATGAAAAATAAGTACGTAATGCTGTCGTTGTTGATATCAGGCCCTAAACAACCTGGAAATGACATTGATGTTTATTTTGAACCTCTGATTGATGACTTAAAGAAACTCTGGGGTGAAGGTGTGATGACCTATGATGCTTCACGAAGAGAGACATTTCGTTTGCATGCTATGTTGTTTTGCACTATTAATGACTTTCCAGCATATGGGAATTTGTCTGGATAGAGTGTCAAAGGAGCTAAAGTGTGTCCTATATGTGAAGAGAACACTGATTCAACAAGACTAAAACATGGCGGTAAGACTGTATATCTCAGTCATCGAAGGTTTCTTACAAAATTCCATCCATATCGTAGGAAGCGCAAAGCATTCAATGGATTGAATGAGGAACGGAGTGCACCTAAACCTATACCAGGGGAGGTTGTTTATGAAAGAGTAAAAGACTTTGTCAATGAATTTGGTAAGAGATCACAATGTACTATGGCCACACGGAGTGACAAATCTTTATTCAAGAAGAAATCAATATTTTGGGATCTTCCTTATTGGAGTTGAATGAGGAACGGAGTGCACCTAAACCTATACCAGGGGAGGTTTTTTATGAAAGAGTAAAAGACTTTGTCAATGAATTTGGTAAGAGATCACAATGTACTATGGCCACACGGAGTGACAAATCTTTATTCAAGAAGAAGTCAATATTTTGGGATCTTCCTTATTGGAGTTCTTTGACAGTCAGGCATTGTATCGATGTCATGCACGTTGAGAAAAATGTATGTGATAGTGTCATTGGTACTTTGTTGAATATACCAGGTAAGACTAAAGATGGGATAAAATCCAGACTGGACCTACGTGAAATGGGAATAAGGTCAGAATTAACATAATTTTGTGAAATGGAAAATCGGAGAACATACTTACCTCCCGCTTGTTACACATTGTCTAGAAAGGAGAAGAAAGCTTTTTGTGAATGTTTGGTAAATGTTAAGGTACCACAGGGTTACTCATCCAACATCTGTAGATTGGTATCAATGAAAGATCTGAAGTTGATAGATCTTAAATCTCATGATTGTCACACTCTAATGCAATAAATATTGCCTGTGGCAATTAGATCTATATTGCCGAAGCATGTAAGGTTTGCAATCACCAGACTTTGTTTCTTTTTCAACAGTCTGTGCAGCAAAGTTATTGACCCTGATACTCTCGATAAATTGCAAAGATAAGTGGTTGTTGCCCTATGTCAGCTTGAGATGTATTTTCCTCCGTCGTTCTTTGATATCATGGTACATCTTGTTGTCCACTTGACTAGGGAAGTGAAAATGTTGGGACCAGTTTTCTTGCATTGGATGTATCCCTTTGAATGATACATGAGCATTTTTAAAAGTGATGTTCGAAACCGTTATCGGCCTGAAGGGAGTATTATCGAGGGTTATGTGGCGAGAGAGGTTATGGATTTTTGCAATGACTTTCTCAGTGGTAATGACACTCCTGATAATGACAAGAATATTAACGAGTAATTTGGCAAAGGAATTTTGGGATCATGTGTGAAAGTAATCAGCCATGAGCAGTTGGAACAAGGTCACTTGTATATTTTACACAACATGGACGAAGTGAACGTTTATATCGATGAACATACCAATTTCATCAAGAGACAATATCCTCGAACCAATACAATGTGGCTTGCTAGAGAGCATAACAAGACATTTATTAAGTGGTTTGAAGATAAAGTCTTACATCAACTATCTCAAACACCAGATGATATTACTGAAACTATCAAATGCCTCACCTTTAAACAAAAATTGATTGTTATGTCTTATGAAGGGTATGACATTAATGGATTCACATATTACACAAAGCGCCAAGATGATAAGAGTGTCGTCCAAAACAGTGGGGTCACCCTTCAAGCATCGACTATGTTTTTTGCAAGTGCAAAGGATAAGAGTCCACGTGAAGCTAAAATGTCATATTACGGTGTCATTGAAGACATATGGGAGTTTGACTACATAGATTTCAGAATTCCGCTCTTCAAATGTAATTGGGTTGATAACACCAAAGGAGTTATAGTGGATGAATTGGGTTTCACTTTAGTGAACTTTGAAAAGATTGGCGAGAAGGGTGAACCATTCATATTGGCATCACAGGAGAAATAAGTATTTTATATCGATGATCCTGCAAATGATAAATGGTCGGTTGTTCTTCATGGTAAAAGACAGTTCATTGAAGATCCTATAGATGAAAAACAGTACTATGATAAGTATGATGACTCCAGTCCATTCTCATTTGGGTTGCCAACACCAGCAAATATTGAAGCTAATGATGACTTGTATGTGCGTGGAGATCACAATGAAGGATTGTTAATTGATAAAAAATCGCAATATTAGAGGCATGTTTATATTTTTTTATATGTTTTATTTTTATGAATGTGAACTTTACAATGTGAATGTGAACTTTACAATGTGAATGTGAACTTTACAATGTGAATTTTACAATGTGAATTACTTTATAATGTGAACTTTACAATGTGAGCTTTACAATTTGAATTACTTTACAATGTGAACTTTACAATGTGAATGTGAATTTTCAGATGGCTGAGCATTCTCCTGATGACCGTGTTGATGATTACCGTGAGGGTGAGGACATCAATGTGCCGCCTCACAATGTAAGTTTTAAAAATATATCATATATTTATATCTATATGTCCATTTATTGTTATATCTTGTAAATGTGTTTATTTTGTCAAATTTTAGGTTGATGATGCACATGTACCATATGATGCACTTGAGGCACTTGATCAGCAACACCAAAAAGTTGACAAGAGAAGGGGCATCACTATGATGAAGAAGTTAATAGCACAAAAGGGCAATGGACCCAAACTTGTTGTGGATTTTGATAATGCAGGAAATGCATCTGGTGTGAATCGCAATTCGTTTGTTTCATATCTTGGGTATGTTACTCGTAGCCATTGCGGTTGTAAGATAGATTCTTGGCATAAAGTGACTAAGGAGAAGAAATACGTAATATGGAAGGATTTATGCGTGAGTTATTATTAATTTGCAATTCTATTTTGTAGATTACTAATTTGTTGGATACTAGTTAATAGCAATTCTATTTTGCAGAGTATATTTGAATTAGATGAAAAGTTGCATCGTAAATGTGTGATGCAACGCTGTGGGAGAGTCCTAAGGAACTATAGGACAAATCTCACCTGAGAATACATAAAAGAAGGTGACAAGAGGAAGAAGACAACCACTGAACAGTGGAACTTCCTGGACAAAGAAGAATGGGACGCGTTTGTTGCTTCAAGACAAACTGATGAATTCAAGGTATTAGGCGTCAGTCCCAATCTCATTAATATATGTTGTATTCACCTATTCAAGATTAACATTTAATGTTACTAACCAAATCATTAATGTGCATACTAACTAGGCCCTCAGTGAGGTATAAAAATCAAGGCGTGCACTGAATGTGCATGACCACACAATGGGTTCAAAGGGGTATGCAGGCATTCGCCAAAGACTACAGTCTGAGGCTACTGCTCAGTCTGCTGCTACTCAGGAGTCCTCTACTATAGGTAGCACACCTCTGCCTCGCCATGATGTCTAGATAGCTGGGAGGAAAAATAAGAAGGGAGAAATAAGGAAGTCCGCAACTGCTGAGGCGGCTGCAAAAATGGTAAAATACAACTCTTACAGTAATCTTTTAAATATTGATTATTTGTGGTGTTTACTTAATTACAAATTTTTGTTTTGGCGATTAGAGGGAGCTGCACGAGCTAAGGAAACAAGGCAAGTTCATCCCTAAGGGCACAAGGGATGAATTAACAGTTGCTCTGGGTAACCCAGAGCATCCGGGACGTGTTAGGGCTGTAGGCGCTGGTGTGGGCATCAAAGCTTTTTTTGGGCCATCCCAGCACAAACATGTCCCAAAAGTGGGACTTTCACAAGAAGAGGTAACATATTCTTTTTTCTAATGTTACTGTAAAAGAGAATTCAATAATTAGAAGCTAACGTTTCTTTTATCCATGTATAGGTAGATAAGCTAGTTGATAAGAAACTCGAACAAGCACTGAAAAAGTGGCAGGCATATCAGACTGCCACTCAGCAGACAGTACCTATTATGGCATCCCGCTCTACTCCTACTGCAGAGGTTGGGAGTAATCCTGTAGACCCACAACCTAGAACATCCGCTGTAAGTATTTTTATGACATAGTAACTAGTTTTTTAATTCAAGATGATATGTTTTCAAGATGATATGTATATATGAAATTGTAGTCATTTCAAAAAAAGATGATATGTATATATCTATATAACATTATTTACACAAAAATTTGTAGGGGTTGAAGCCATACTGTCTAAAAAGTAAAGAATATGTCGTTGTAGAGGCGTCGTCTTACCCATCCCTACCAGGGGAAATGTTTCACGAGTCTCCATTACCAACTGGTTGGATTCATGTGAGCCCGATACATATATTCTCCAAGTGGATGGATCTTCCATTGCCATATGCCCACCCAGATTGTGAAACGCTTGGTGAGGCAGAAGGCGGAGTGATATTATGGCTAAAAGCATATGTCCTCTTTATTAAAACTGTATGGTAAATTTACATTACGTTAAATTGTTAGTGTGTGTATATGATGTCAGTTGATCTGAAATTATATATATATATATATATATATATACAGGTTAAAAAGAAGACACCCACAACATCTATGCCTCCACTTCTACCTCCTACATTACCCAGTTGGGTTCCACAGGACCTACCTATCCCGTTAGGTCCTAACTGTAGGGGTATGGCAATATGGTTAGGAGAACATGATATAAATTGCCCTATAACTGTTTCTATAGATTCAGATGTTGCAGGTCAATCATACAAAAGCAAACTATTTATACAAGATATTTTGCAGTTGTTTCGATATGATTGGCTAAATACATCTGTGATAGAGCTATGGATAAGGTGAGATCTTCTTTATACATCCATATACCTTGTGTAGGATCTAGTGATCTGGTTTCTTATTTATTAATGCATGCATAATTAATACATATTTTGCAGCTACTTAGACAAGACATGTGCATATTTTTCATTTGAACATGTAGGATTTTTGATTCCATCTTTGATTAGTCTAGTAGCTAAAGACCCTCCGTCAGTTCAACAATACTGCTGTGAGGCTTTTACAAATTTTGCTCAAAATAAGAAGACGGTGATAATAGCTCCATTCAATGTAGAGTAAGGTTACATTGCTTATTATAATTTGGACTTAAGAAAATTACATTTTTATTGTGGATTTTGAGTTATTAATTTTTAACTTTTTTACCTCTAGTGGTATGCATTGGGAGTTACTAGTTATTGTCCCCGAGACGTTCAATATCTATTATCTAGATCCTAAGGGGAGTAAATTGAATTCAAAATATGGACACATAATGAAAATGGCATTATTCCGGTGAGAAATATTTCATTTTCATATCCGTTAACATATGTTATTACATTACTATTTAATTATGCAATGTATTGTGTTACATTAACATGTAGGGGTTTAGATGAGTTCAAAAAGGCTGGAGGAAAGGTCCCCATGAAAAAGAACCAGCCAATAATTTGGAAGAATGTGAAAGTAAGTTCCCGACTGCAATATATGTATATATTATTTATGTGAACAATGCTTAATTAGTTATATTTTTTAATATTTTGTATGTTTGAATTTATAGAGTGCTACACAAGACAACGGATGGGCATGTGCATACTATGTGATGCGATTTATGCACATGATTATCAAATATGCCGCAGTGGACATCGATAGTATTCCTGAGGTATTATATAGTCTCATTAGATAATATGAAATATATCAATCTTATTTATAGCTCATTAATTATATATATACATCATTCTCTGTACATGTTTTTAAAACTGACCACACTACAAGAAATGCCATACCAGATGTACATGCTCCCTATACGACGGGAGAATTAAATGAAGTAAGAGAAGAATGGGCAACACTCATACAAGTAGTGGGGGTTTAACATATAATTGGGATGTTGATAGCGAATAATGACTAAAGAATTATATTTTGTAAATGAATTTCTGAATTATAATATATGTGTGAATGTTTCTACATGTCTGGATGTTTCTACATGTGTCTGAGTGAAAATGAATGAAACTGTTGGTTGCTATATGAATGTTTCTACATGTGTGAATGTGAAAATGAATGGAACTACAGATTGCTAGCTACATGAATGTTTCTAAATGTGTGAAAATCAAATGGAACTGCAGGTTGCTAAATTTGTGAATATTTTTGTTTTTAATTTTACAGGTTTATGGCATGTTGTTGGCTGATATCAATGGATGTCGTAAAACCTACCGTTCATAACTGAACTGTAGGTTTCTCATCCTACGACCAGCCATACAGCAGGTCTGCAGAATGATAGAAAAAAAACAATAGACGTCGGTTATTTGTATAAAACCGATGCCACATCGTTACAGTGTCAGTTTCTACTCGTAACCGACGGCTATTTCCTTAACACCACGGCCATGCTGACCAGCACGGCCGTGGCAGCAGACCAGACACCATGGTCGTGCTGGCCAGCACGGCCGTGTTGGGAGTGATATGGCGTCGGTTACAGTGTCAGTTTCTACTCGTAACCGACGTTTATTTCCTTAACACCACGGCCGTGCTGGCCAGCATGGCCGCGGCAGCGGACCAGACACCACGGTTGTGCTGGGAGTGATATGACGTCAGTTTCTTATCTAATAACCAGCACGGCCGTGGAAGCGGACCAGACACCACGGTCATGCTAGGAGTCATATGACGTCAGTTTCTTATCTAATAACCAACGCTGATAGTGCCCCAGATGGCGCCCTTTCTATGGAGCGAAGGTATATGGCGTCGGTTTCTTATCTAATAACCGACGCCTATAGTCCCCTACTGGTGCATTTTCGGTGGCGCGCGAAGGGTTTTGGCATCAGTTTTTGAACCGACGCGTAACGGTTGGGCTTTTAGCGTCGCCCACATAGGTCTCTCTTAGAAACCGACACTAAAGGCCTTAAATAACCGACACTAAAAGTCGGTTATGTACTAGTGATTACTGATAATGTTGTGCAAAACATGTCTCCATGAGTAATAAAGACAACTAAAGGGTTTGATCAATTCCTCTAGTCCCCCTCCATCACTCTCAATCTATTTCCCTTCATGTTTGAAGGAATATTTCACGTTGAATAAGTTCTAGATTCAGAATATATGTTGTTGTATTCCTATCCAATCTTTTCCTATATTTCACAACCTCTCAATCATTTGAGTCCCACATTTCTTACTTTATAAGTGAGAGGGATATACTTAAGTGGGAGTGGAGACCAAAGGCTTGAGGGCCATTCTTGGAGCTTTTGAATTTAAGGTTGATTCATCTTGTATGTGTTTTGGGCTTTGGTGAATAAACACACACACACCTCATGTCGCCATACCTCGCCCAACCCGACTTGGCCCAGTTCGGTTTTGGTGAATTGTGTGCGTGCAGTTTGATATTTTTATAAAACAAAATTATTTTTATTCTTAAACAGTGTATTTATTTTGATTGATTGAAATTTCTAAGAGACATACCATTCTATTCATTTCATTGCCTGGGAAAGGAAACTATCTTGAGCCGCTCAAATAATATTTCTCTTGACAAAAATTCTACCCATTAACCCAACCATGTTCACTAACTGTTTTTGGTTGGATCTTCGGTTTCATTTGGGTGCGCCCAACATAGCATCTATTTGGGGACTTACAATCCCATTATTTCTTGTAGGGGAAACTACTAGTTGGGTGGTTGTATATATTTATAAAATAGTCTGGTTTAAGCTTTTTCTAGAACATAAAAATAGATCAAAAAACATTTGCCATTGAGATATGTTCTATGCATAATATAGCTCTATATTTTCTCTTGTTGTGTGTTGCTCATTGCTATTGTGTGTGACCCTTTTTTTCACCTTGCCATACCAACTACACCACCTTTCTCCAGCTCATTTTCTACTTCTCTTTCATCATTGTTGTACATTTATGTAATATAGATGTGACTTCATTTTTTATGACATTATAGGGCCATACAAATTTTCAATGCTATCCTCTTGCTAGCACCAATAGGTTGTACCTGAGATGGGGGTAATTGAATCTGGGGGCCAAGTTGCTGGTAAAGCTTGTGCATAGGAGCGGTGATTTTTTCTTCACGAAAATGACCATCATGAGGCGCCTTCACCCACATGATCATCTAAACTCTAGTTTCTTTGTCTTTTATTAATTTATTAGATTAATTGTTGTCATATTCTTAGAAAGAATTTCTTAAACAATAACCTAAAATATAATTATTTTCCAACATTAGTGAAGACAAAATCCCCTTCTTGGTTACTTTTTTTGTTAAAATGATTCCTTTACACTCTACATAATATGAACCCTAGAATCATGATGACCATGAGAGACATATCTAGTCTTAGGCCCCAAAGTATCATGGGTATATTATTTCATAATCATTAACAAAAGATGAAATACTGACTCACTTCCTTAGGTTTATTCTATAACAATATCTGAGTAACGAAACCATCTTTCAATTCATTCTTAATGTTGTTGATGCTTAGATTGCAACCTATAGTGATCCATTTTCTCCTGTCAAGATATCCATAGAAATATATTATCTTTCTCATGGTAGGATATTGTATGCTCTCCCTAATGAGCTTTATCACATGCATCATAAAAAACCTTCTGTTCTTGAGCTTTGGCAAGTTTTGGGTGAGAAGTTTGGAATGCAGGATGTTGGGCTAGAGTACTATGCTTTTGTGAGATCTTATGAATATAATATGGTGGATAATAAGGCTGTTCCAGCTAAAGTACTTGAGTACAAAAACCTCTTATCAAAATCTATTGCTAGTGGTGATACGCTTTAAGAGAACATGAAAGTGGTAGCCCTTATTGAAAGCTCCCTCCATATTGGAAGGACTTTTCCAAGTCTCTTCATCATAGGTATGATAGGTTAACCATGTCCTCCTTAGTGAAATCCCTTCAAACTACATTCTGTCACATGGAAAAGGATATTAAGGTTAATACCTCTGTCAACCTAGTAGATAATGTCAAACCCAAGAAGAAACCAAACAAGTTCAATCCTAAGTCCATACAATCTTTTAAGAAAGGCAAGCAACCCATTCATAATAAGAACTCTGACTCTAGGGGCCATCACATTTGTTATGCATGTGGCAAGCTTGGACATTTTGTCAATGTTTGTAGGGACTATTAAGTTCAAAGGAATCAAACTAACCATGCCCTAATAATGTAGAAGTGAACATGATCAAAGTGAGGGATGATGCATCTTCTTCTGAAAGGTTAGATACCACCAATTCTTTTGTTCTTAGTGTCTACCTTTAATCTAGTTATAATTTTTGGTTGCACTCTAGAGTGGTATCTTACATCTGTTATGATTGTTCTTCCTTTTCTACCTATCAGGAAGACAACATTCATGTGATCTCTTGGGGTGATGATGTGTCTATGAAGAATATTGTAGGCTATGGATGTGTGGATCTGAACCTCACATTTGTAAAATCCTTACACTGCAAAATGTTTTACATGTTCCTAGTTTTAAAAAAGACCTAGTTATTGAAATCTTACTCATGTTGTCTGGTTATAGTCTTTTGTGTCAAGGGAATAAGTTGTACTTTGTGGATTTGTTTATTGCATAGGTGTTGAGTTAACTTGTGGGGGTTTAGTTAAGCTCAATGTCTCTTCTTCTAATGGTACTTCTTTATATTAATGATAATTTCTTGAGTACCCTTTCTGCTTCTATTTCTTGTGATATTTGACATGCTCATTTAGGACATGTGAACAAGTACACTATGAAAGGTATGTTCAAATGGACTTGATTCCCAAGACTCAATCTCTAATGATGTTAGATGCCATGTATGTGTTTAAGAAAAGTTACATAAGAAACAATTTAGATCAGTAGAAAGGAACACTTCTTTGCTTAAGCTTGTTCATACTAGTATATGTGATCTAAATACTATTCTTATCTGTGATAGAATGCATTACTTTGTGACATTTATTTGTGATTTTTCCATTAACTATTGCATTTACTTGTTGATATCTGAATATGAATAGATGGATGTACTTAGAATATATCAGTCTTAAGTAGAGAACAAAACTGAGAATAACCTTAAAAGGATTAGATCTGATAGAGGATTTGAGTATACTTCTAATTATCTAAATAGCTATGAAGATCATGGCCTTATTCCTGAAACCATTTCCCCATACAATCCACAATCTAATGGTGTAGACAAAAGAAGGAATAAACATTGATAGACATGGTTAATGCCATGTTAGCCAAATTTAGTCTAGATCGATAAATGGAGGGGGCGCTCTTTCAAATGCTAACTATGTGTTGCCCATATTCCTTTGAAGCATATAGAAGAACCACCTTATGAACTTTAGTTTAACTGCAAAACCTATTTTAAAGTACTTCAAAGTGTGGGGGTACTTGGTAAAAGTTTAAATCCTTGAAAATAAGAAGAAAAAATTGTTGGTGTATATGCTCATAGAGCCATCCTGAGTGATTGCATGGAGTCAGATATTAATTAATCAATTAATGTGATTATTTGATTAATTAATTAATTCTAGAATATTCTAATTAATCCACGAACATTTTAATTAACGCAGTGTTTCTATTTACTGATGGGTTTAGGAAACCCTACTTCCTTTCGTCTATTATTTAAAGGGGCTTGATGGATGATATCTATATAAGATATTGAGAGAGTCTTTTCAGTTTATGCTCACGTACGTAAACCCTATCTGTCACCATCTTCAGGAGAGCATCGTGATGCTAGTACGTCGCCACATAGAGACGACTCCTTCCCGCCGACATGGGAAGCGTGACATGGAGTTCTATTCCATCCACGTGGATGAAGTAGAGATGCAGACGTTGAGACGCCTATGTTCAGAGGACGCCAATGACTATCCATACGTGCTACGAGCGACGTACATCACCGCATGAAAGGAGTGCCGCCAGAATTTCGTATGATGCACTCAGCAAACGGAAGAGAAGTTTTGTCCGTGTAGGCTAGAAACGTTGCACACCATCGTGTAGTGGGACATTGCCAGACTTTCTCGGTGATAAGGTATATCCCATAAACACTCCTTCCGAATACGTTGTTGTCGACGAGATCCTATTTTGGGTTGTGTGGAATTTTTTTTGTTGCTTCCGCCGCACATGTTTTCTCCAAAAAACCCAACAGTGGTATCAGAGCAGCGTCGATCTACGGCGTATTTGGATTCGTTTCGATATGATTGAATCACTGTATACTATTTTCTATGTTGCATACAATATGAAGTAAAACTTCTAATGTGCAAATCTAAACCTAATTCCACATACGCCGTAGGCTTCTGTTTTTGACGTTTCGGACGGGGTCGACTGTGGAAAATATTGATTTTCCTAAGTGCACGGAAGTAAAATTCCGTAGACCTTTCAGGGGCTCTGCCCCTGAGACCCCGCAAGGGGCGGCCTCCCCTCGACCCCCGCACAGGGGTGTTGCCCCTGTGTACCCCACATAGTCTATGTGGAAGTTAAAAATTTATTTAATGGAGAATGTTCCACATTAAAAGTACTGCAATTTTAATATGTGTATATGTATATGTAGATATACCTATGATATCATATATGTCACCTTTAAAATCTATTTTATGTGGTGATTGCATGCGCGGTTATGGCCTAGAATCCCCTTTTGTGGATGTTATAAATGAATGTGGTTGTGAATCTTGCGAGCATATTTGTTTGAGAATTCTATGGATGTATAATGGTTGTACGTGGATCTTTTGTATAAAGTATTCGACTTGCATGCCAAGCCTCATCTCTTATTTCAAAGTGTAATTAATTCTTTCCCTTTATATTTGCACTCATATGATGTAATAGAGATAGGATTAGTTTTAGTCTTTGTAAACTTGATGTAAGGAGGCCACTTGAAGATCCAACTCCAAGGAGCATCCATGGAGAAGCAGCATGAAGATCCAATTCCAAGAAGCAACCTGAAGATTCAACTCCAAGGAGCGTCCATGGAGAAGCAACATGAAAATCCAATTCCAAGAAGCAACTTGAAGTTCCAACCTCACGGAGCATCCATTAAGTTGTTCATTGTAATGATGATCCTTACAAGTTGATTCACAGGTGTTGTTACATGAGATGCATAAGACCATAGGTGGACCGTAATCCTTTGTTGCTCCAAAGGATTACAATAGTATGGCCATAATTGATGTATTTGTGTTTGTGATTGTATGTCTATGATTTGTGGTTATGGATATAGTAGTATATGATACGTACTATAAGTATGTGGTGTTTGGATATGTATATGTATTAATAAAACCCCTTAACTAATAATATTAAGTTTTAGTTGCCTTCCATAAAGCAACACACATGCAAATCTTGATCGACTATGTGTGGGCATGCCTCCGCGTGGTACACAGTCTATCTCATGGAAGTGTGATGGTGGGTGTGTGGGTCTGCCTCCGTAGGGTGCACACTCATCGTGTTGGCTTATGGGTTGGACTTAATTAGGGAACCTTGATAGGATGAAGTACCTAGAGGCACACAGATGCATCATGGCAAGGAGTTGTACATGATCATCTATCCAAGAGTTGCATATGATGCAATTGGCAAAAGTTGCCTACCTTAGTATTTGGTCTTTGACACCGGCATTGGTTGGGCATTGATCCAATTATTTTGGATCTTGACTCACTAGAAGGTTGTACGCTGCAATCTTTCGAGTTGATAGTGAGGGCTATCAATTTGAATAAAATAGTGGGAGCGTAATTAATTAAAGGCCTAATTGATCTCGTTTATCAAATCTTTACAAGTCAAAATGTTTTGGACTAAATGCAAACTTTTTCTTTTGTAGCAATCAAATGGAAAACAACACTCACACTTTCTCATTGCGATCGATCCTTGAGAAGGACAAACTTACCGAAATCAACTTTCAAAACTAGTTTAGGATGCTCAGAATTGTTCTCATGCATGAGTGTAAGCTCTATGTCCTTGAAACACCAGAACCAGTGGAACCTACCTCAAATGCGCCCAAGGCTAAAAAGGATGCTTACAAGAAGCACATTGATGATGCCATGGATGTCAAGTGCCTGATGTTGTGCTTAATGAACTATGAGTTGCAAGAGCATCATGAGAACATAAATGTCATGGAGATGGTAACACATCTCAAGAACATGTACCAGCATCAAGTAAGACAAGACAAATATGATGTCTCAATGGCATTGTTCAGAAGCAAGATGAAAGAGGGAGACTTAGTTGGCACCCATATACTCACTTTGATTGGGTACGTGGAAAGTCTATCCAAGCTGGGATTTCCCCTAGGTCAAGAGTTGGCCACTGATGTGATTCTACAATCATTGCCTGAATCATATAATCATTTTGTCATGAACTACAAAATGAACAATTTTGACAAGTCATTGTCAGAATTGTTGAGCATGTTGAGGACAGCTGAAGCACAGATGAAGAAAGACAAGCCCAAGTCTGTGATGATGATCAACAAGACAAAGGGGAAGTCAAAAGGCAAAGGCAAGGCTAAGAAAGGTTCTAAAACCGGGCAGAAGCCAAAGTCATCTGCACTCAAAGCTAAAGGTGGGATCTCCAAAGAAGGAAGTTGTCACCATTGTCACCAGGCTGGACATTGGAAAAGAAACTATCCTCTCTACCTGGAGGAACTGAGGAAGAAGAAGCAGGGGATAGAGATCTCCACTTCAGGTATATACGTTATTGAGATAAACTTAAATACTTCTTCATCATGGGTACCAGATACCAGATGTGGGTCTCACATATGTTCAAATATGCAGGATCTGATAAGAAGTAAGCCTTTACGAAAGGGCCAAGTCGAGTTGCGGGTCTCTAATGGATCAAGAGTTGCTACCACCGCAGTTGGAGTTATTAGTTTATCTTTACCTACGGGCCTTGTAATAGAATTAGAGAATTACTATTATGTACCTGCCATTAATAGAAATATTATTTCTGTATCTTGTCTGGATAAGAGTGGATTTGAATTTCACATTAAGAATGGAATGATTTCTATTTCTAAAGATGAGATATTTTATGGTAATGCCCCTATGTCTTATGGTATCTACGTGTTAGAACTTAAGACTAGCATATACATAGTAAATACTAAAAGGCTAAAACTTGACAACTCAAACAAAACATACTTATGGCATTGTCGTCTTGGGTACATAAACGAGAAGTGCATATCTAGACTCCATAAGGATGGTAATCTAGACTCTTTTGATTTTGAATCATTAGAGACATGTGAGGCATGTTTATTAGGGAAGATGACCAAGACTCCCTTCACTGGACACACTGAGAGATCCAATGATCTACTAGGGATCATACATACTGATGTATGTGGACCTTTTAGATCAAATGTTAGAGGAGGCTATCAATACTTTATTACCTTCACTGATGACCTCAGTAGGTATGGCTATGTATATCTTATGAAACACAAGTCAGAAACTCTTGAAATGTTAAAGACTTTCATGAATGAAGTAGATAAGCAACTTGGTAAGAGTATTAAAGCACTCCGTTCAGATCGAGGTGGTGAATACTTAATCCAAGAGTTTGAGGACCTTGTGAGAGACTGTGGTATTGTATCACAATGCACTCCACCTGGTACACCACAGCATAATGGTGTGTCAGAAAGAAGGAATCATACATTATTAGACATGGTATGATCAATGATGAGTTCATCCAAACTTCCAATATTGTTTTGGGGATATGCTCTTGAAACCGCAACGTTTACACTTAACCGCGTACCTTCCAAATCGATTCAAAAGACACCATATGAGATGTGGAATGAGAATCATCCCAATTTGTCTATGTTAAAGATTTGGGGATGTGAAGCGTATGTTAGGAAACAATTTCCAGAAAAGTTTGGACCCAAATCTAAAAAATGCTATTTTGTTGGATACCCCAAGGAAACTTGGGGATACTACATCTACTCACCAACTGACAACAAAGTGTTTGTTGCTAGGATTGCTGTATTTCTTGAAAAGGAATTTATTTCCAAAGGAATCAGTGGAGAGGAATGTATAGCTCGAAGAAGTTTGAGATCAACAAGAAAGCAGAGAACCTGAGGAAGTACATAAGGAACATGAAGACTCACAAACTGTTGTGGAATTTCAAGTTCCAAATGTAACACATGAACCTCATAGGTCTAGTAGGACACGACTTGAGCCTGAGAGATTTGGATTTCTCGTGACTCAAGATAGTGACGAATTGGGCATAGCAGATGAGCCAACTTCCTATCTAGAAGCTACTAAGGGATAAAAATTTGAGAAATGGCTCAAAGCCATGAGATTTGAGATGGAATCCATGTACGCCAACAAGGTATGGACCTTGGTGGATCCACCCGAAGGGGTAAAACCCATAGGGACCGAAATGGATGGAAATGTTCAAACCTATAAAGGTAGATTGGTTGCAAAAGGATTCTGTCAAATTCAAGATGTTGATTATGACGAGACCTTCTCACCAGTTGCCATGGTTAAACACATCAAGATCATGCTTGCCATTGCAGCTTATCATGACTATGAGATTTGGCAGATTGATGTTAAAATAGCATTCCTTAATGGGAATTTACTCGAGGATGTGTACATGACACAACATGAGGGTTTTATCGATATGAAGAAAGCCAATAAAGTATGTAAGCTACAAAGGTCAATCTATGGATTGAAGCAAGCATCTCCGAGTTGGAATCTACGCTTTGATGAAGTATTCAAAAAGTTTGGCTTTAGTTAAAATGAAGATGAACCTTGTGTTTACAAAAGGGTTAGTGGGAGCACAGTCGTATTTCTCATATTGTATGTGGATGACATACTATTAATGGGAAATGACATCCCTACTCTTCAGACCGTAAAAGGTTGGCTAGGGAAGACCTTCTCTATGAAGGATTTAGGTGAAGCATCCTATATACTAGGAATCAAAATCTATAGAGATAGATCTAGAAGACTTCTAGGCCTAAGCCAGATCACATACCTTGACAAGGTGCAAAAGAGGTTTAGCATGGAGGGTTCTAAGAAAGGTAACTTGCCCATGTCCCATGGGGTTACAATGTCCTAGTTCATGTGATGAACGGGTGTGCATGAGTAAGATTCCATATGCATAAGTAATTGGATCTATCATGTACGTGATTTTATTTACTCGTCCTGATGTGTCATTTGCTTTGAGCATGACGAGCCGGTATCAGTCAGATCCAGGTGAATGTCACTGGACAGCTGTAAAGAACATCCTAAAGTACTTGAGAAGGACTAATGATCAATTCTTGGTATACGGTGGTGAGGAAGAGCTCGTGTAAAGGGTTACACCGATGCTAGCTTTCAAACTGACAAAGATGACTATAGATCACAATCTGGATTTGTGTTTTTCCTGAACAACAGAGTTGTGAGCTGGAAGAGTTCCAAGCAAGAGACAATTGTGGATTCTACAACAGAGGCTGAATATATTGCTGCATCTAATGCTACAAAGAAAGATATGTGGATCAAGAAGTTCATTTCTGAACTTGGAGTGGTTCCAAGCACTAGTGATGCAATTGAGTTGTTTTGCGACAATAATGGAGCAATTGCACAAGCTAAAGAACTAAGATCGCACCAACGTTCCAAACATATTCCCATCTCATATGAGAGATCATACAATGAGGAGATGTGAAGATTTGTAGAGTACCTACAAAAAGCAATGTGGCTGACCCGCTCACAAAAGCACTTTCATAGCAGAAACATGACGAACAAGTTCGATCACTTGGATTGAGATTCATGAGTGATTGGGTATAAATGCAAGTGGGAATCTGTTGGTATGTATGCCCATAGGGACTATCATTTGATGATTGTAATGGGATACTATGTAAACGATTTGTAATACTACATTGATTATATCAATAAAGGCAAGTTTCCAATCTATATGTTTGTATTTTATATTGTGAGATGACCACAAAACTTATAGATGTCTATAGAATAATATACTCAATGACATATGTCTTCGGGTTGATGACCTGAATAGTGAGATCATATGTATGCTAAGAGTATGTATTCTTGTTTTGTCCCTAATCAGTTGTTATTGTGGAAATATCCATAAACATCAATAAAACATAAGATTAGAATGTATATTGGTTGATGGAAGAATCTCATTATCCATGATATGTAGATATCAAACCAAATACATAGATACATATTTGAGAATAGTGTATCAGACAGACCCACCTTGAGAGTGACACATGGATACCATGATTGGTAGTTAGAGTCACATTTCATAGTGATGGTGGTGATTGTGGTTCTTAGACCTGAAGTCACTACACTTATCACATGTCATTTGGTGTACTTTGACACATGGGGATGACTGTGAGTGATGTAGATGGAATTTGTCCTTCCTACGGGAGTTTGATATTCCAGCCACTTGATAAGTGAGACTGAGAAATGCATGTCTATGCTGATGTGAGTCAATATGTGATATTGAGCTTACATATATCTCAGACAGTCTGCTCTAGTTCAAGGAACATGGATTGAATGTTGAAGAGGATAACAATTCCATGACTCGATTTCAATCCAGATATCAGTGAAAAATAACTATACAATCACTGTAACACCAGTCATGAATGATATGTTGAGTTGTTCTTCAACTTCTCTAATTACTTGGGTGGAAATGACGTCTTGCTAGATACCAATCATTGCCTGTGAAATCATAATATGATTATGTATATCAATGCCAATGTAATTTGGAGCCTACCGGGTCACACGCATAGGATGTGTTGGAATAGGAGTATAATTGTGGATTTGATTGGAATTGCTCTGAATCACATTGATTACTAAAATGTTTATGTAATCGATTAGAATAATATTGGAGTGACTGGCTCTAAGTGCAAGTGGGAGTCTGTTGGTATATCTTCCCATAGAGCCATCCCGAGTGATTGCATGGAGTCGGATATTAATTAATCAATTAATGTAATTATTTGGTTAATTAATTAATTCTAGAATATTCTAATTAATCTACGAGCATTTTAATTAACCTAGTGTTTCTGTTTATTGACGGGTTTAGGAAACCCTACTTCCTTTTGTCTCCTATTTAAAGGGGCTTGACGGCTGATATCTCTATAAGATATTGAGAGAGGCTTTTCAGTTTATGCTCATGTATGTAAACCCTAGCTGTCACCATCTTCAGGAGAGAAAGGAGAGCATCACGATGCTAGAACGTCGCCGCACAGAGATGACTCCTTCCCGCCAGCTTGGGAAGTGTGACGTGAAGTTCTAGTCCATCCGCGTGGATGAAGTAGAGACATAGACGCTGAGACACCTATGTTTAGAGGACGTCAATGACTATCTATATGCGCTACGAGTGACGTACATCACCGCATGAAAGGAGCATCGTCGGAGCTTCCTGTGATGCACTCAGCGAACAGGAGAGAAGTTCCGTCCATGTAGGCCAGCAACATTGCACACCATCGTTCAGCAGGACATCGTCGGACTTGCTCCGTGATAAGATATATCACACAAACACTCCTTCCGAAAATGTTGTTGTTGATGAGATCCTTTTTCGAGTTGCGTAGATTTTTTTTGTTGCTTCCACCGTGCATATTTTCTCCACAAAACCCAACAAAATCTTGGTCACAAAACCATTAATACCATTTTTGTTGGTGATGTTGATAGTAGAAATGAAAAAAATTTCTCATGATAAGGTTAGATATCTCTAACATTAGAAAAAACTCCATAATATCAAATCCATAGATTTTGTTTACCGTGAAAATATCTTTCCTTTAAAACTGAGTGTTCCCAAACAAGTTGAAGGTACTTCAAAAGTTGAAACTTTGGAACCTTCAGAAACCAATCAGGATTCTACTCCTATTCCTAACATACCCATACCTAAACCAGAACCGTTGAACCTTGAAATGGTTGAGCTCCAAGTGGCTATGGTTGGGGTAAAAGAAGTAATGTAACAAAGAACTTTGGTTTTGACTTCTATACCTTTACAGTAGAAGATGACCCTAAGACCTATGGAGATGCCATAAAATCGATAGATGTTGGTTTCTGGAAGGAAGTTGTTGATCTTGAAATTGAAACCATTGTGAACAATCATACTTGGATTCTAATTGATCTTCCTCCATACTGCAAAACCATTGGATGCAAATGGGTCTTTAGAAAGAAGTTAAAGATAGATGGTATCATAGACAAGTTTAAAGCCAAGATGGTAGCCAAAGGTTATAAACAACAAGGAGGAGTCAATTATTTAAACATATATGCTCCTATAACAAAGATCACCTTTATTTGTGTCCTTGTTACCTTGGTCACGATCCATAATCTTAAAATCCATCAAATAGATGTAAAGACTTCCTTCCTCAATGCCAACCTTAAGGAAGAGATCTATATGGATCAACCCAAGGGTTTTCTAGCCCAAGGACAAGAACACAAAGTTTGTAGACTTGTAAGATATTTATATGGTCTAAAACATGCACTTAAGTAGTGGAATGACAATTTTTTTAAAACTATTTTATCTTATGGTTTTACTACAAATGAATCTGATAGAATCATTTATTTTAAGATTGTTAATAATGCAATTGTGATTATGTTCTGGTATGTTGATTATATATTAATATTTGGATCCAATGCTGCAATTATTTATAAAATTAAATCTTTTCTTTCCATGAATTTTGAATGATAGATTTAGGAATTTCTCATGTTATTCTTGCTATTAATTTAAGATGATCTATTTTTGGTTATTTCTTAAACCAGTCTCACTCTGCTAAAAAAGTTTTACAATGATTTGCTATGTGCTCTGGTTTGTCTGTTAGTACTCCTTATTATCCTTTTGTACATATTAAGGCACACAAGGGTAATCTAGTGGACTAAAGTAGATATGCCCAAGTTATAAGAAGCTTGATGTACTTATCCAACTATTCTAGACCTGATATTGTTGATGATGTTAGTAAACTGAGTAGGTATACTAGTTGTCCTAATGATGATCATTGAAAGTCTTTGGTGAGAGTTTTTAGATATCTTCAAGGTACCATGAGTCTTCATTATATTGTCTTCACAGCCATGTTAGAAGGTTACATATATGCAAGTTGAATTCTTGACTCAGATGAAACTAAGTCAACTAGTGGTTATGTATTTTACATAGGTGGTGTTTTAGTTACTTAGAAATCACCCAAGAAAACTGTGAGGGATAGATCCACTATGGAGTTTGAGTTTGTAGCCTTACATTTAGCTTGTTGTCAGGCTGATTGTCTTAGAAATCTTTTGCTCCATTTACCTATAGTTTCAAAGTTGTTTCCTTCTATCATAATACATTGTGGCAATAGGTCAACCATAGAAAAAGCTAAGCAATATAAGGATAATGTGGGTAAGCACTTTATGAGATTGAGGTATGAAGAGGTGATAGACTTCAATAACCATGGGGTTATATCTCTACAATTTGTTAGGTCAGTAGATAATATTGTTGATCCTCTCACAAAAGGTCTAGCTAGAAAGCTAATACTTAGTGCATCGAGCAGGATGGGTCTTTTTCCCATGAGTTGAACATCATAGAGGTAACCCTACAATTCCAAAACTAGAGATCCCATGAGGTAAGGTTCAAAGGGAAAAATAATGTGTGTATATTAGGTAGAATCAAACCTTTTAAAGTTTTACTCCACACCCTTCCCTATGGCATTTGTGCTTCATGGTTGTCTTATTATAGGAAGAGCTTTTGCTTTGAACGGGGTCGAGGCCATATGTTTGGCGGCTATAGTACTAGACAATACACCCTTGCAAGATTCATATTATGTGATAGTAACCCTTGGATGGGGTTTATGTGAGTTGGGCATACTCACTGGAGTGCTAAAAAAGACTCTTACTAAGAGTGTAATGCGTGTTTTATTGAAATTTGAATCAAAGACGTAGTTCACCATGGTTCTCCATATGTAGAAGAACTATTTCTAGGAAAGATTTAAATCCATAAGCTACCTATGCTAAAAGACATAGTTTTAGTCACATTTGTTTTTTAACCTTTACAGTATTTTGTAGTTCAATAACTTGGTGGGTGAAAGTTGTATTCTCATCCAAGCTTTTGCAATAATTCATAACCTCTCAAGCATATTTACTTTTCTCACTTTTGAAATGAGACAAGTGCATTTAAGTGGGAGTGGGACCAAAGGATTTTGGGCCTTTCTTGAAGCTTTGGACTTTAAGGTTGATTGGGCTATTCCTTTGAAATTGATGAATAACAATGCACACACCCAAACACATGTCTGCATGTCTTGCCTCACCATGCTATGTCCAAACCGATTCAGTTCAACTTGTTGTGTTGCGTGTGTGCAATTTGATATTTTTACAAAATAAAATTACTTTTATTTTTTATGGATTAAATGACATATTACATTTGACAATTTAGAATCCCCAAGACATGCACATTCTATTCCTTTATTTTCCTTAAAAAGGAAACTATCTTTAGCTACCCAAACAATATTTCAATAGACTAAACTTCTACCCATTAACCCATCGAAGTTCACTAGTCATCGTTGGTTGGCTCCTCGATTCCATTTGGATGTGCTTGAAGAACCGTCGGTGTGGGGGATTGCAACCCCACTATTTCTTGATAGAAAAAGGGTTAGTTGCATGGTTGCGTCCATATATAAAATTGACTGATTTGAGCATTTTACATAACACAAAAACAAACCAAGAAATACATCTTTGAGAGATGCTCTATGTGTGAAATAGCTCTCTATTTGCTCTTGTTGTATGCTTATCGCTACTATTGTGTGCAATCCTTTTCTCCACCTTGTTGTACCTACTACATCATCTTTCTCTAGTTCATTTGCTTCTTCCATTTCACCATTGTTATGTGTTTATGTGAGGTAGCTGAAACTTTATTTTTGATGGCATTCTAGAGTGATAGGATTGTTTGACATTATCCTCTTGCTAGCACTGGGAGGCAGTATCTGAGCTGGGGGTGACTGACTCTGGGAGCCAAGGTGTTGGTAATGCTCGTGCATAGGAATGATGGATTTGGTTTTCATTGTCATGATCATCATGATGCTCCTTCAACCACAAGCTCATATAAACTCTAGTTTTTTATTTTTTATTATTGATTGGATTAATTGTTGACATATTCTTGTAAAGATTTTAATAAACAAAACTTGAAATTCAATTTCATTTCAACATAGAGAGCATCAACCCCCTACTTATGCACCCAACATTCCACCCACTCCAATCCTTTAATTATACTCTAATACATCAATGACACTTCTAGAAGAAATCCTATACCATTTCATCACATATTTTCATTTACCAAAAATGGTTTTTGGTGTTCTCTTGCTAACATCCCACTTATAATGAACTTATTGTCTATGTATAAATGTATTTCTTTATCCTTCATTCCTACATCATCATATTGACTTTCTTCCATTTTTGTTTCATATATTAATCCACCTATAATCTCTATCATTAGATTTTCTTCTTCTTCATTCCCTCATATACAAAGACTTTCCTCCATTTATGCTTGATACTGGTCCACCTATAATCTCTATAACAAGTCAATCATTTCCATTCACCCACATTCCCATTTATGGTTGATTGTGCTCACTTTTAGTGAGATAATATAACTACCTCGATTATAAAATTATTTGTGTTCTTTTATCAATGTAGATTTTGTATGGTTTCTTTAATATAATAGAAACTATTTACTCAAAAAATAAATTTATTAACGGAATGCTTCACAACCTTCTAGCATTTCCATTCTTCCAAAACATTGTAGTCATCCAATTGGAGGCTTCAGCACCCAAAGGCATCACCAAGATGGAGTAATATGTCCATGCATGGTAAGAGATATCTCTAGGAGGCACCATCCAATCTTCATCTAGTTTCCTCTTCTATGTCTTATTTTTCTTAATATAACAATTCATTATAGTCTTGTTATTTTTTGATAGGTCAAATATTCAATCAAGGACCTTAACCAATATCTAAATAATCTTGAACCTATTGTAGTTAAATTACATAGTTGAAAAAAAATCTAGATCTGATGCACAAATGTGATTGTCGAACCATTTTGAATATAATGCCTTAATTAGAGTTTGGAGGAATATGGTTGAGTTTTGGTTGGGGAACTATGACCAACTATAAGGATCTCTAGTGAGGAATTTTGAGTCATTACCAATATGTTGTCAATATTAATTAACTAGGTATACCCTTGAAATTGGAGAGTCAAACACGGCTATCAAGTATGCTTGTCCACAAGACACAAGATTTGAATTATAATACTATTTGGCGTGACTAATATGGCCCATGAGAGTGGGAACATTTAATTATACTAACCTCTACATTGGTCATTAGTTTTTTTCGAATTTGGTATTTGTTCTTGACACTTGTATAATATTATATACATAAAATCTTAGAAGAGGTAATCCCTAGTTTATATGTATGACATTAGAGTGCAAACCTGTAGGCTAGGGTTACAGTTAAGTTGTTTTAATTTTTTTTCTTTTCTTATATTCATACTTATTTTGATATTTTATTACTTTTCATGTTCTTGGTTTCATATAATTAATTAAAGCTTGAGATCATTAAAAACATTCTATGAATCTGTGTCATTGACCTCATAAACTGCAATTGATGTGTGTATCTATGGAGGTCACTTAACTTTGGGTTTTTCACTCACAAGTATGGAAAGAAGGTCATAGCCATTAAGGAACCCTATAACCTTACTATATGTTAAGTACAAAACCTCATCAACATATTAAATACTTAAAAATGTTTAGAAAAGGAGAATATTGAGTAGTAAAAAATAGAAAAGAAAGAACAAATTTCCCCTAAATTCATATAAAACATTAATAGAAGAAGATGCAAGTGACATTGAATCATACACACCAAAAGTAACCTTTACTATATAGATTTTATTAACACAATTCGTTTCCAATAATCCCATAGTAAATTCATTTGGTATGGAAAAAGGTCACATAAGATTTATAATCATCAAGTCCATAGAAAAAGAATGTAGATTCAAAAAATGAATAAGAATTCTATATAATGCATGAAAATCATCTAACTAAGGTTTAGCAAATGAAAAGTTATCCCATGAGTTAACCTTTTGTAAGTAAGTTTAGAGTAGGTGATGGACCTCGTCATATGGTGGGGAAATAGCAATCATGAACTTGAACATAAAGAAACAAAGGTGACATAACCCTATGATGTTGAAGAAGAGAGTCATACCATAAGTCAAATGCAAAGTATTCTAAAACACCACATTGGATGAGCATGAACATGAACAAGAACTTAATCTATAGGCATCAAGTGAAGGATATGACACTCACGAGGGGAGTATATAATTCAATTGCTCAAGAATAGTCAAGATATTTGATCTTATTATGATCCCAAATGTTCTTTTACTCTTTTATTCATGAGAGAACAATATATATTAATAGCCTATGTAGAAGGTTTCTACAGGGTGATACAGAAAGCAATCAACACCTTCATGTGATCACATGGGACATTATATGTACCCCCAAGTTAGAAGGAGGGCTTGGAAGCAGAAAATCGAATAGTTGTCGGCCTTTTGAAGAACCTATGGGATCTAGCTAACAATAAAAACTCATAATGTGTCAAATGGATCCATAATAAGTACCTTTCAACTGAGTTCATCTGGTCATGTGAATAAAAATCTCAACATAGTTGGTACTAGAAATCACTCTTGAGATCTAGGGATTGTGTTAGACAACTTGTGTGCTATGAAGTTGGTAGAGCTTCACTAGTTTCTGTGTGGAATGAACCCTGGGTTCATGGTTAGTTCTAGGAACAAAAAATCAAAACTAACTTGATGCTGAGATCTAGATTTCAGAGATCCCAGACTTTGAGCACAATTATTTTCAATAATAGTTGGAACATACATGCAAAAAGGGGCACTGATATCCTAATCAAACTCTGTGAAAATATCAAAATTTGTGAAAAGGATAAATCTTCTTTGTTGTCCTATCTGAGTTCTCTCTAAAAGGTGTGTGGGGTTTATGCCAAGTACATAAAGTTGTTGTATCATGGGAAAAATGGCTCTGGAAGAGCAAACTTCCTAGAAGAATTATCTTGCATTGTTGGAAATTATTTCAAAGGAAACTTGTTACTGAATATTGTCTTCAAAACAAAGGTTTCTCTCTGGCTTCAAGATGCTTCTTATGTTCACAAATGAATATCTTGACCATATCCTATGCGGTTTCTCTTTCAGTGAATCCCTATGGAGTCATGCCAAGATTCACTTACCAAGACTTCCAAAAACAATGGAGGATATCTTTGTTGTTCAAAACAAATAGGAGCAGATTTTAGTTGCCCTCGTTGTGTATCATGTGTGGTACATGTGAAATAAATTCATTTCTGATGATGTAAATCCTAATGCTAATGTGTCTTAGAGCCTTGTAGTGCGGGACTAGGTGTACAAATAGGCTTTCTTTTATATATCTCACATTTGTAAAATTCCTTTTTATGAAATTGAAGAGGAGAAACACACTTAATGATTACAAAGAGAAAAGAACCTTGAAGTAAGATTAGACTTGCTTCATAAGTATAAAATCCTTCATAAAACCTTGAAGAGAAGTCAAGTCACACATGTCCTTTTAATCAATGAGGGACAACCCAAATACAATATTTAAAATTCATTTGTGCATTCATATAGATTAATCAATAATGAACCCATTCATAAAAGTATTGAATAACTTATTCAATTGTGAGAAATTGGATCATTAATAGATAAACTAGTTATTACATTTGTTTTTAAAACCCATACTCCTAATAACAATTGAGTTGTCACTATGCCTAGAGAGAAAGCTCTGGTGAATGACCTCCATCCCCCTACAATCAAAGTTCGTGTAACATCCCTAAAATTTTAGTATATAAAAAACATAATCAACAATGCTAAGTTGTGGATTTAATATCTTTTAGTGATGTAAAACCCTAATATGACACCTACACATGATGGTTCAACCCCATATTAAATATTAAATTAATTATGCACAAAACCTCGCCTTAACTATATAGTGATGACTAACTAGGGTTTTAATGGAAATTAACTTCACATACCTGGATAAAAAGTTTCCTTAATTTTGATATTGTTATATTGTATGATATTAGGGTTTTATTCAAATTTGGTAATGTAATTATCATTCAATAAAATGCATTGATTACCTTAATGAGTCAATGTTGTAAATCACATGATTCTCCATCTCAAAGTTTAAATATAACCAGATAATTGGGTTTGTCATAGTCTAATTAAGTAAGGTATCAAATTTCGTTAAATTTGAATAAGGCTAACTATGTCAATTGATATTAGAATGAAAATGTGAATTTTTCCTTGCATTATACCTAGTTATATAAGTAAAACATTCAATTTAAATCAGTACACCTAAGTCGGAGCCAATTCTCTAAGTTTGGGCATGTAACGCCCCGACTGAGTCAAGCTATTTTTTGGTTTCATCAGAATAGCAAAATAGTGATCAAATGGCGATGACTTCATCTCCTTCCTCCGCCCCTCTCATGCGTCGAGGACCAATAATTGGCAACAAACTCCGCTGCCCTCATTGCCTCCCTACTTCACGACTTCCCTGTTTCTCGTGATCAAAATATTAGTAGGTCATTTTGAGTTTAGTGACCCCATACTTGAAACCTACCTCTTCTCTTGGAGAAAACACCCAAATCACTCTCCATAGCCAATCGACGAAGCAGGTTCTCCACGCCACCATGCTAGACCACACCTACTTCAAAAGATCCCGAGAGCTTTGCTGGACTCCATACAAGCCTCCTATATTGTCAAACTCAGCCAAGACACCCTGAGGAACCGCCATTACCTAGTCTTCTTCCCCACCAACGGCAAGCTTGAGACGGGTGCTCTGTCCATTTCAATAGAATTAGATTAATAGTAAGCATATCACACCCCTTCATAGGTCTTACTAATGCCCTTAGACCTCAGGATTCAACCCAGAGTTGTATCCACAAAATTGTTTTCTGGTCACTCAAGCTCTCCCATCAGCCAGACATTTTGACCACAACTAGGCCAAGGGGATAATATCTCTGACTTCGACGTAGCACACAAAGTAGATCATTTTTCAACTTCTATTTTTTGGTTACTATGGAATAAAATTGCATATGAATTTGGTATCTCTATTTTCTTGAACATCAAACCACATTGAGAGATTTTCATGGTTGACCCACATTGATGTTTGCTTCATTGGATCCAGAATGTTGTAGAAAACTCATTGGAATAGTACAAAGTTATTTCCATCATTTATTTGATATTCTACCACTGAGCTCTAGTTTCCTCTCTGAAGTCCATGCTTTTGTTTCCCACAGATCTCTATACCAATCTTGGTGTCCAAGCACCTCTTTACTACACTGGCCATTTTGTCACCTTCAATGAGAGCCTAGAAACTGATGAAACACTGGTGGTCGCATTGTTTTGCTTGCACCATTGGCTTGTACTCCACTAGTATCCTGGTCATGGCGGCAGTTGGGCATTTCTCTCCTGGTCATGCTACAACCTAATCATTAGATCTTTCGGGCCTCCAAATCATGGGGAAAATCATGGATATGTTCCCCACTTCCCTAGTCATGAGCACTCAGGTCAGAGCTTGGAGTTCCAGGGAGCGCTTGTAGAACTTTGTCCGATGGAAGAGGAAACATGGCAAGCCTTTTACTCCATTGCACCTTTCATTGAAATTAAGTCCAATCCTAGCAGGAAAAGGAGGGAAATGGATACTCAATTTAAAGTGAGTAAAAGTTTGTCACCGATTTGGGTATTTAAAGATTTTACGAGTTAAAATAATGTTCAATATGGATGCCTGAGGTCTGGCCATGACTTTATTGTCCTATTATGTGACCTATCTCAGGTCAATAATGCAAGGACACATCAATCCTTCTACCTCCTTTTAATTCAAGATTTTTGAGTAATAAGAAATCGATGTAATTTTTTATCTAGGCTACAATTTGTCAGAGTAAATCTAACCTTTAGAAATTGATAAGTTTTCTACACAACTCTGATGGTAATGAACCTTATATCAATTTTGATTCATTTTCTGAGAACTTTGGAATGGTCAAGCTTTCAGACCCATTTTCCCAATTAATATTCCATGATTCATTGAAAATCTAAAACCCTTGGTTTAATCATGATATTTATTCTATTTATATGTTGGACATGTAATTAGGGTTGATCTTGATGTATGATACCACTGGTGCCACTCCTCACGCTCAAGTTAGTGGTAATTTACAGTACTAACTTAAGGTTTGAGGTTTAATATTATTCTTGTATTTATTCATAATGCCCCAATTAAAGTATGAGTATAATAATACTCATTATTTTATTATTGAAAACCATGCTCATGCTAAGAATTTACATTTTCTACTGTTTTTATGTTTATTATTTGCAAAGAAATATTTTGTGGCACTATAATGCTAATAAATCAACAAACCAGGATAATCATGATTAATGAATTAAGAATTATGAAAACCATGTTTAATATTAAGAAATCATTTTATATTGATATAGTCCTCTCAATCATGTTTAAGTGATCCTTAACTGGCCATATGAGCTCTGTGGGAGCATTATGTGATCCTTAACATGCCTTATGCGAGTGTTAACTGTCATTATGAGCACTACGGTGCATTCAAGAGAGTGACTATATTAACTCAAGATAAAATGCACAATTTTCATGTAATCATATTAGTTTACTTAAGTCTTCAAGGAATCAAGTTAGGTACTCATGTTTCAAGTTATTTTCATGTGATTTCAAGTATACATTATTTTCATGTACAACTACTCAGTGCCACTCACATGTTTTATGTTTCTTTGCATGGTTGGGGATGAGATGTCCACATGTGAGGAGAAGAAAAAGTAGAACCAAAGATGTCAACTCAAGGACTATGAGGATTCACTATAAGACTAGGAGTGTCCTAGTGGGGTGCCATTACCCATAGAAGTTCTATTTCATGTAGTAAGATAGCTTGTTTATGTCTAATTTATTAGACTATGTCATTATTTTCTTAAGTTTCAGTTTCATGTAAGGTTTAAGTATGAGAATAAAAAGTATGCCCTGGGTTGGTTATATTTCAAGTGGTCTTGATGCATGATATCCAATTATATGTAACACCCATTCAATATTATGAGTTAGGAATTGATGGTTTCTCTCATGTGCATGTGTGCAAAAATTTGGGGTGTTACAACTTGGCATCAGAACAAAAGGATTATTGGCCACCAGACACTCTCAAAACTTTCAATTAGTTTTACTTCCCTTTAGGTCCACTCGGTCAAGATTAGATTGAAGAAATGGGTTCAATAATGTTTGAAAGTATATCCTAGTTAAATGAGGAGAGGCTAAAGGTAGCCACTGTGATTAGAAATATAAGTCTTGAGGTTTATGAAGACATGGGTATTAGGAAAAGATGGCTGTCTAGTTTGGATCTTGTGTATTAACCTTCACATATGACATGTCCTCTCAATTCCCAATGGGCTGTCCAATCATTGAGAAGTATAGAGGATATGCTATGAGTGTAAAGACTTATTTTGTATCTCCTCCCTGCTTATTAGCGTGTGTGGTATGGGACATGTGCACTATTAGGTTGTGGAGAGTAGCATCATAATATCTCACATTGTTGGGTATGATCCTGATGAACATGTATGTGGGGATGTCATAAATAGGGTTAATACTTAAGACCTAAATGAGGTAGCTATTTAAACCAAATACAAATGGACAATAAAAGCCATTATTTATGCCAAGGTAAGATATTAAATACATTTATGATTAAATCATGAGGATCAACAAAGTTAACAAGAGTAATTTTAAGAAAGTAAAGTTAATTAAGTGATTCTCCTAAGTAAATGAGCACTTTGGTGCAATGGGCTCTTTGTAGCAATGAACACTTTGGTACAATGAGATCTTTGGAACAATGAGCACTTTGGTGCAAGGCTATGTGAAGAACTCACCTTAGTTTTTTTTTTTTTTAAACAGAACTCACCTTAGTTAACTTTGTGAGTAATAAGATTTTTCTAATTACACAGATGTGTGTGATTTTTTTATGGTAGATGGTGAATGTATGGTTTAGCATTCATTAGTAATGTATACATGTGTCAGTATTATTAATTAGGTTAGATAGGATATAGTTATCCATGTTAATGCCATATATTAAATTGTTAGTATAGAATTATTAGTCTTTATGACAAGATAAAAGTGTTAGTGTATGTATATGTGAAATCCTAAGGTTGGTATTACCATGCTAGTGTGTAAAAATTTCGAGGACGAAATTTCTTTAAGGTGGGTAGAATTGTAACATCCCTAAAATTTAGTCTAAATTAAACATGATCAACAATGCTAAGTTATACATTTAATTACTTTCAGTGATGCAAAACCCTAATATGACACCTACACATGATGGTTCAACCCCATATTACATCTTAATTTAATTATGCACAAAACATAGCCTTAATTATACAAAAATGACTAACTAGGGTTTTAATGGAAATTGACCTCACATAGGGGGATAAAATGCTCCTTAATTTTGATACAATTATATCATATGATGTTGGGGCTTTATTCAAATTTGGTAGTGTATTTCCCGTTCAATAAATTTTAATGCATTAATTACCTTAATGACTCAATGTTGTAAATTACATGATTGTTTAGCTGAAAGTTGAAATATAACTAGATACTTGGGTTTATCATGGTGTAATTAAGTAAGGTATCAAATTTCATAAAATTTGAATAAGCCTAACTATGCCAATTGATATTAGAATGAAAATGTGAAATTATCCATGCATTTTACCTAGTTATCTAAGTAATACATTTGTTTTAGATCGGTACACCTACATCGAAGCCAATCCTCTAAATTTGGATGTGTCATGCCCTGGCCTAGTCAAGCCATTTTTTGGGTTACAGAATGCTTCGTTGGACTCCATACATGTTTCCTATACTGTCAATATCAACCAAGAAGCCCACCAAGTCTTCTTCCCCAGTGACGGTGAGCTCGAGTCGGATGCTCTGGCCATTTCAACAGAATTATATCAACAGTAAACATCTGCATGCACCTTTATAGTTGTTACTAATGCCCTTAGCCCTCAAGATTCATATCAATTTTGTACACACAAAATCGATTTGTGGTCACTAGAGCTCTCCCTCCGGCCAGGCATTTCAGCCACAATCAGGCCAAGGGCATCAAATCTCTGACTTTGATGTAGCAGACTGAAAGTAGATCATTTTTAAACTTTCATTTTCGGTTACTATGGAACCAAATTGCATATGAATCTGGTAGCTCTGTTTTCTTGCACATCACATCCACATTGGGAGATTTAACGGTTGACCTGCATTGATGTTTTCTTCATTCAATCTGGAATGCTACACAAAACTCATTGGATTAGTACAAAGTTATTTCCATTGTTCATTTGATCTTCTACGGCTGAGGTCTTATTTTCCACTCTGTGCTCCATCGTTTTATTTCCCACTGATCTCTGTACCAATCTTGGAATACAAGCGCCTTTTTACTCCATTGACCATTTCGTCACCTTCAATGAGAGCGCACAAACTGATCAAACACCTCTGGTCACATTGTTTTTCTTACATCATCACCCTTTACTTCGCCACTAGCCTGGTCATGGCAGAAGTTAAGGATTTCTATCCTGGTCATGCCAGAGCCTCATCAATAGATCTTTAGGGCCTGCCGACAAGAATCATGGAGATGTTCCCCTCGACCTCGGTCGTGAGCAATTCAAATTTTAATTTGAGCTTGGACTTCTAGGGAGAGCTTGTAGCACTTTGGTCGAAGTAAAAGAAAACTGGCAAGCTTTTTACCCCCATTTCCCTGTCATCAAAATTAAGTTTGTCACCAATTTGAGTAATTTAGAGATTTCACGAGTTTTGATAATGTTCAACGCGGATGCCTAAGGTCTGACCATGAATTTCATGTCCTCTTATGTGGCTTAGCTCAGGTTGATAATGAAAGGGCACATCAATCCTTCTGCCTCCTTTTAAGTTGAAATTTCTTAGTAATAAGAAGTCGACTTAGTGGTTTTATCTAGGCTGTGATTAGTCAGAATAAATCTGACCTTTAGAAATTGATAAGTTTTGCTACAGAACTCTGATGGTAAAGAACCTTATTTGAATTTTGACCACTTTTTTGAGACCTATGGGACGGTCAAGGTTTCAGACCCGTTTACCCAATTAAGATTCCATGATTTATAAAAAAACTTAAAACCCTAGATTTAATCATGATAGTTAATCTATTTATATGTTGGGTAAGATAATTTGGATTGTTCAGGATTTACGATACTGTTAGTGTCACTCCTCAAGCTCAGGTGAGTGGTCATGCACATTGAGTATTAAATTAGGGTTCAAGGTTTAGTATTATTTGATTATTTATTTATAAGTCCTCAATTAAATTACAAACATAGCAATACTCATTAATTCTTATGGAAAATCATGCTCATGTTAAGAATTTACATTTTCTACTATTTTCATGTTTATTATTTCCAAAGAAATATTTTATAGCACTTTCATGCTAATGAATCCAGAAACCTTGATAATCGTGTTTAATGATATTAAGAAATTATTAAAACCATGTTTAATATTGAGAAATCATGTTATGTTGATATCGTCATCTCAATCATGTTCAAGTGAGCCTTAACCAGCCTTATGAGTTATGTTGGAGAATTATACGAGCCTTAATCAACCTTGAGCCTTAAGAATAGTTATGTGAGCCTTCACCCGCCTTATGAGAACTGTAGTGCATTCAAGAGAGTGATTATATTAACTCAAGATAAAATGCACAATTTCCATGTAATCATGTCAATTTACTTAAGTCTTCAAGTAATCATGTTAATCATTTTAATAACTCATGTTTAAAGTTATTTTCATGTCATTTCAAGTATAAGTAATTTTCATGTATAACTACTCAGTGTCACTCACATGTTTTACGTTGCTTTGCATGGCCAAGGACGATATGTCCACAGGTGAGGAGAAGGAGAAGTAGAACCAAAGACGTCAACTTAAGGATTATGAGGATTCAATGAAAGATTAGGAGTGCCCTGGTGGGGTGCCATTATCCATAGAAGCTCCATTTCATGTAGTAAGATTAGCTTGTTTACGTATAAGTTATTAGACTGTGCCATTAGTTGTCTTAAGTTTTAGTTTCATGTAAACTTTTAGAATGAGAATAAAAAGTATTCCCTATGTTTGTTATATTTCAATTCTTCTTGATGTGTGATATTGAATGTATGTAACACCCATAGGATATTATGAGTTAGGAATTGATGCTTCCACTCATGTGCATGTGTGCAAAAATTTGGAGTGTTGCACTTCATCACATCTAGAGGAAGAAGACGAGTCTGATTGACTACTCTTCATCTTCTCTGAAGGAATGGAATGACTTATTTAGAGTGGGGTGTAGATCTGTTGAAGCTTCTCTAAGCAAAGCTTACATCAAGGTAGTCGACAAAAGGCTCATCTTCCCAAGTGAGGAGATCAAACAAAATGTATCGAGATCACCATCTTGCATGCTATGTTTTGGACTTCTTCCTAGATCTATCTCTTTTTTATGATCATGTGGTTGAACTCTGGAACTAAAAAGGTGACTTGGAGATCATTGACAAGGAATATGGCATCTTCATTATCAGATTTTTGGAGGCTTCAGATTTGGAATATGCTCTAGAAAGGGGTCCCTGGTATGTTAATAAAACTCCAATGATACTCATGAAGTGGAGGCCATGTCTGTCTCTCAGTAAATTGGGTTTTGAGAACCTCCCAAGGTGGAGTTGTATTAGTGAACTTCCTCTTGATTATGGGATGTAAGAATGATGGAAAGGATAGGCTCTTTTCTAGGTTCACCTATGGGTGCTGATAGATCTACAAAGGAATGTTCTAGATTATACTTTGCAAGGATGCATGTCCTTATGGACTCATACTCAAACTTTCCTGATTCTCTTGCAGAGTGATATATGATCTTCCAATTACAAAGTGTTTATCCATTATGAATGGCTACTAACTAGATGCTTGTTCTGCAAATTCTTTGGTCATGAACACGCTTTTTCTCCTTTGTCTTCTTCTATGGAGGATGAGGGGATAAAGGTTTTGGGCCAAAGTGTGAGGTCTATTCCTTATACCCCGGTTTAGGTATTTGAGAAATTGTCGGATTAGAATGTTGATACTTTAAACATATATGAAATTCCAGGGCATCCCCCTATTTTTGCAAGTAAGATTAGCATTATTATTTTGTACAGGGCTAAGAATTCATTATTTTCTCCAAAAAATGGGAGGATGAGTGTAGGTATTATTAATGAAGAAGTTGAGGCCAACATCACAAAAATCCATGTTATGAAATGAATGCATCCTTTAAAATGTCTGAAGTATCACCAATAATAAAACTAAAGTCTAAGAGGAGGTGGGGAGAATGGGGAGTAGAATTATTATCTTAAAAGAAACCAAGCTAAGAAAAAGGAAAGTCCAATAAGTTTATGGTGAAATATTTTACTCATTTTGAGTTCATCTCTAATATTTATTCACATGCTTTGGATAGAATTTTTATTGTAAGGAATTCTATTGAAGTGTTTTTTCCAAGATTATTGAAACTAATCAATATATTCTCTTTGAAGTTACTATTGATAACAAGGCTTTCCTTCTTTCACCTATTTTTGGTCACAATGATGATTATGATAGATAGCCAACTTGGGAATCTATTAAACTCTCTCATCAAGAAAACTATAAACTGTGGATTATTCTTATGGACTTTAATGCGGTAAGAAAAGATTCTGAAAGATCAGGGAAATCATTTCCTACAAATAAGTCTATGAATGATTTCAATACCAACATTCTCAATTATGTATTATATGTGTTAGATCTCAAAGGACCCTTTTTCTCGTGGGACAATCATCAGTGGTGATGATCTAATTTTGCCTAGGATAGATATAGTCTTCTATAACTCTTTATTTTTTTATTTCTTTGAAGAATTCTCTGCAGAGCTTATTTCCAACAATATTAGTGATCATATGTGTATCCACTTCTCTATTAGGAAACCTAGAGTGGTAAAATCTCCTTTTTGCTTTATAAAATCTTGGGAGGAGAGAGAAGATTTTCTTAATGTTATTAAGAGTGCTTGGGAGATCAGTGTTGAAGGAACTGTGATCGTTAAAGTCTATAAAAGTTTCATTTTCTTTAGGATCATCTAAAAGAATGGCATCAACACAATGTTGGAAATATTTTTTATAATGTGAAAGTTATTAAGTTTAAAGCTACTCGAGCATGAGATGTGGATGATCTTGTTCCCATTATGTTAATCTTCAAAATAATGTTAAAATCCTCAGGCATGTGCTTTTTGAAGTTGAAAGAGTTCAAGAGAGTCTTGTTAGATAGAAATCTAGGATTCGATGGCTCAAGGAAGGTGATACATTTTCCAAATTTTATACCCCTCCCTTAAGATTAGACAATTGAAAAATCACTTCACTAGTTTAAAAACTAATGATCACTTGTGTTAAGATACTAATAAATCAAAGAGTTTGTGTTTCATACTATTTTGATCTCTTCAATAGAAATAACAAGTGCTCTAGACTCAAGGATTTTCTCTGGTCAGGTCCAAGATTGTCTAAGGATCAAAAAGTTGGTTTGATCTGTAGTGTCACTCTAAATGAGATTGATGTGGTTTTTTCTATTTTGAATGGTGACAAGGAACCTGGGCCAAATGATTTTAACACTTGTTTCATTAAGAAAGCATGGCCAATTATTGGTCAAGACATTTTTAGAGCAATAAAAGTTTTTTTCAACAATGGGAATGTTCTTAAAGAATCAAATAACACCTTCATCACCCTTATTCCTAAAGTCTTATAAACTTCTATGTAACGTTGTGCATAATTTGATTTCAAAAATCATAGCCAACATGATTCTGAGTATTTTACCTTGTATTATTAGTGAGAACCAATATGATTTCATAAAAGGGAGAAATATTAAAGATTCCATTATGTTATCTAGTGAGATTTTTCATGATTTTAATAGGGCTTCTTCTGGTCACAAAATATACCTCAAAATATATATTTCTAAAGCCTATGATAATGTTAATTGGGATTTTCTATATGCTATTCTCTATAGGATGGGTTTTCCTTCTATTTAGATTAGTTGGGTTTCTAATATCTTAAATTCTACTTCCTACCAAGTTCTCTTCTATGGTGAACCAACTTCAAGGTTCAAACCATCAAATGGCATCTACCTAGGAGATCCTTTGGCTCCTTATTTCTTCATTATCATTATGCAAGATTTTACCATTATGAATATAGCTCTGGAAGCCAATCATCTTATCCCCATCAGGGCTTCTAAGAACTTTTCAGTTTCCCACTTGATTTTTGCTGACAATATGAAGATTTTTCTTGAAGCTAGCAACAGTATTACCCCTAACATTCTTAATGTTTTGGAAATATTTGATAATATGTCAAGTTTGAGACCAATAATCTTAAGAGTGAAGTCATTTTTAGCAATGCATAAAATGTTAATGATATCTTACATATTTTGTCATCTAAGTAATGCAAGCTTCCTTCAACCTATTTGGGCACCCCTTTGGTGACTGGTAACTACCGCATACCAACTTGTTTTGTTCTTATGGATAAAGTTAAATCAAGATTGGAAGGTTGGAAATCCAAGATTCTTTCTTTATTGGAAGACTACAACTTATTCAATCTACTCTAAGTGCAATATATTTCCATTGTTGCTATTCATTTCCTATTCCTAAATCGAAATTGGAGGAAAATGAAAGGATCTACAAGTATTTTCTTTGAGGGAAAATGATGAGAAATCTCAACTTCATTTAGTGAAATGGAAGAAATTCACAACTCCTAAATGTAAGGGGGATATTGGCATCAGGAAAACCTCTAAAGTTTCTCATGCTTGACGCCTTTTGAACTATTGGGATGTTGCTCGTAAGAAGGATACCCTTTGGGTCAAATGGGTTAGTGAAATATTAGTGAAAGGTATGTAATTCCTTAATGTCATGCTTTTTCCTAGAGGATTTTGGAAGTAGACATGAGATAGCAGAACCTTGGATTCCTGATGAGACGTTTCTAAGTTATCACGTGGGTAAAAATTCAATTCTTAAGCTTGGATCACCATCCAATTGTAAGATTAGCTCTTTTCTTTGTAATGGTGAGTGGGTTACTCCCACGAATATAAATAACAAAAAATTGAATGAGTTCATCATGAGTTTCCCTCTTATTTCTGGCCATGATTATATTTCTTTTAATGGTGCTAAGTTGTCTAAGCTCAAGAGAATTTCAAATTCTATTAGGGACTCAAAGACTGGAAATGAAATTTTTATCTGGCTATGGAAAGATAACTGTCCATGAAGATTTCAAATGAATTTATGGAAGATTGCTCATAACTTCCCAGGTTGATTACTCCAGGAGGAGGGTTTTCTCTACCCCTTCTAGATGCTTTTTGTGTAAGAAATACTTTTAGTCGAATGAGCATCTTCTCTTTTCTTGTCCCTTTATGATAGAGTGTTGAACTTATGCAGAGAGGGATCTGGATATGGTTCTTAAGTGCATGATATTCTGAATGTTACTTCAAAAAAGGCCAAGCTTCTGATTATGTGTGTTTTGTGCCATGTCTGGGGGAAAGGAACATCAGAGTTCATGAAGACATGGAGAATCATATTTCTTCTATGTGGAAGTACATTTTGCAGGATTTTTCTGGCTATTGGCATGATGGATTTGATGCTCCCTTATTTGGAGGGTTTCATATTTCTGGACTTTTTTCTTGATCTTGAGGAACGCTTACATTGGTTTTTGAGGATTGTGTTCTCGAACGTTAATTTTCTGCTTTGGCGGATGAGGAGTATTGGAGTTTTTTAATGAAAAGAAAGACATATTTTATGTCTATCTTGGAGATTTTCATGTTGAGCTTGATTTGCTTTGTTTCCATGGGGCTGAAGCTTTTTCCTTGATTTCTGATATTGATACACCCTTGTTTGTGAATTACCCTGACTTTGATATTTTTTATATTTTCTATTCCTTTGGCCTGCATGCCAATTCTTATTCTCTTTTTCCTTTCTAGATAGACTTTCACTTTAGTAGTCTCTCTCACTTTTATATAGAAATTTTACAAAAATAAAGGAAAAGGAGCTCTGTTGACCAAAAAAAATAGCAACCATTCAATGTATCCAAGAATTTTGACTGTGTTAATCCTTAATCAAAACAATCAAACTTTTCAAGAAAGAATTATAATACTAAAAATTTTATGAAATCATGAACATTTAACTAAAAGTAACTTAATTATCATGCTATTCATGTTACATATAAATTTCATGATAAACCATACATCAATTGATGATTCTCGATTATCATTTTTGTAAATTTTTGGTTAAAAAGTGAGTTGTGAACTCAATGTTAACCATTAAAATTTTATGTTTTAAATGTCTTTTCATGCCTCTAATGATATAAAATTTTCTTGTACTCTTAAATAGTTGTTATCATTCCCCCAAAAAATAGTTGTTTTCATTAATGAAATGTAAGAATTGCATTTCATTTTTGACACTCAAGGCTTTTTACGACCAAAGTAGGTTGCAATTTGGAAACTACTTTGTCAAACATGAGTTAATTGAGGCAGTGGGTAGAAAATGGAAAACTGGACCAAACCTAGACTGTCAAATAGTTATTGGTAGAACATCGATGTTGACAATTGTAAATAATCAATATTTTGTCATGAACTTACAATTTAAGTTATACATACCATTATGATATCTTATTTCTGAAAGGAAGATGGAAAATAATCCATTCTATACTCATGTGATGAGTGTTGTTTTACATGTTTGACCTTAGCTGAGCTTAATTTTTTATATTTATAACCAAATGAATCCAACTATTTGTAAGGATGTAATGTAATCGAGAAAATATGTTTGATCCAAATTTATCAATGCCCAAAATCATAGGATAAGTTACTTGTTAAATCAAACTTGCTTGTCCAAGATGTGGTCTGGTCAAGTTTTAATCTAACTATTTGTAAGGATGTAACGTAATCGAGAAAATATGCATGCCCTTTGATCCAAATTTATCAATACCCAAAATCATAGGATAAGTAACTTGTTAAATCAAACTTTCTTGTCCAAGATGTGGTATGGTCAAGCTTTAATCCGACAAATTCCAAATTAAATGCTTATGGGTTCCCTTTATCTATATATTGACTAACTTGATAGAAATTAAAATTCTAATTCTTAGGTTTGTCAACAAGTAACATATTTGAAATCTATTTAGTCACATGCATTTTAGAAATTGAGTGAAGAAATATTTTCTTGGTAATTTTCTCCCATGACCAATCTCAATCTAATAATAAATTTGACTAGACCGAGAACAACTGAGGTACAGTTTAATTAAGAATGAGATATATGAAAAAGTTAAGTGCAAAAACTAGTTGTTTGCTATGAGATCCAAACTCACACATTTGTACCGAATTCCTATACAATTTTAAGAAATATTTAGAATATGTATTGGATCTAACTTTATTTAATCTATAAATGGGATCTACTTTGAGGAGTTGTAATGAAAAAAACCACCTTTCCAAGCTATAAAAATTGACTCATGGTACTTAATTACCTCTACTGTACATTCCATTTCATATCCATTGACATAATACAATGACTAAAATACTATTATTATTGGTGCTATTAATTGGATTCATTTTGAGCCTTCTAGTGTTAATTTGAGCATGTATTAAATATTTGTTTAACTATTAACAAATAACCTTCACCAACATATTTGTATCGACCTCCATATTGATCAACATTTTCCTAAAGAGACAATGTGACTTTGCTTAAGTGGCCGAGATTGATGTAGCATATTCCCTCTTCATGTTGTGAATTCATGGATGACTAAACTAAGTGTTTCTAATAGATCCCTAAATGAAGTATTGGATGTGATTGCTCCTCTACAGCCCATAAAGAGGAGAAGATGGGACAAGGTGGTAATGGTACAGAGAATTGTGCACCATGATGTCCTTGATTTGATTTTTTTGCAACCAACTAAAATGAAGTGAAATATTAACCTTAGGAAGGTGATCATGCCGACTTCTCTTGCAATCATTAGTAATATAGGTTACGAAACTTTTCTTACCATTTAATTAAGGTTACATGTAGCAAAATCTTAAAACTAGGATTTAAAAAATGCTCACATTTATGGCAATATAGGTATGCATCAACTATTATTCTTTGAGTTCTTTAATTCATTTCTTAGTCTCTTTTATATTTTAACTATTTACATGTGATTTATGTTTTATTTTCAATTTTTCTCACAACCTCTAACAGACTCATTTTTAGTTGCGCTATGATTTATCATGAAGTAAGCCATGATATGCACATGTCTTGATATTTATTTGGCATTTACTATCTTACTCGTGAGTACATATCCACAAATTATGGATCCCAAGTGGAGGACATATTCTAAATTAAGATTTCTATGATCCCATTAAGAGATAGAGGGCAAAAACCATGTCTAATGTTGATTTGAACAAATTAAACAATAATACAACAACAACAGTGCAAAATTTAATTGATATTTTTGTGTTTCATCATGTCACAAAATAAATCAATTCCACTAATCTATGAGAAACCTCAGGAAGTTGTGTGAGAAAAAAACAATCAAATAAACATTCAAGATCAGAAATCCAACGAATCTAAAACCAAGATGGTTTAGCATTGATGAGAAAATAAATCTTTTACAAAGGTGTATTATTGGATTTGAATTAATAAAGTTTATATTAGATAATGATTTCTCATGATTAAACTATTGGGATTCAACCTGATAGATGATAGACCCTTGTTGTGATAGTCAACAAAATATGCGTAGGAAGAAAAATTGACACTTGATCAAGTGAAAAGAAGCTTTTTGAGAAAATAATCACATAAATTGTTCTTAAATGATATAAGGTCATAATTGCACTTTAGAAATAGTGTGATCATAGATAGATTGAATGATCATGGCTTATATCAAGGTTGTGACAAGTCATTAGACTACAAGAAGTCTTGTTAAGGATCGAAGTCTATGAGTAAGTGTGCTGCCATTATACTATTTGAAACACTATAAGATATTCCAAGATGTTTAAAATGATATAGGATTATTATGCCAAAGAAAGAAAGGATTATGGTAACAATATTGCAATAGATATAACACTTGATCACAACAATTACGATGGCATCATTTTGATAGTTCAAGGTCAATGTATGGATTATTATTTATATAATTCTAAGTGGGTGGTAAAACACAATATACATTACCTCATGCCATCTAGTGAGGACCTCTTCTTCACATATAAGGTCGAGGGTCTTGAACAAGGTGATTATGTGCAATTTCTACTCTATGGTTGTCAAGATTGGAGAAATCTTCATTGATACATAATTTAGTCGCATAAACATTCACAAAGTTCTTCATGTTCCTAAATTATAGACAAGTTTTGTGTACGTTTATTTCTTGTGAAAGGAAATCTATCATATAAATTTTGACAACAACACAAAAGGCCTTTAATCATGGTATGTGGTAGATTATCTTGTATGTTGTACAAGTTGTATAATACAATTCTCATAGGTGACATAAGAGGAAATAATTATTACAAACCCGATTTATGGAATAGATAGCTAAAGAACATGAGTGAGAAAGTCTTGTATATTATGTCAAAGAAAGGGTTGATATCTTATGGAAAGCACACACATCTATGTTCTTTCAAGTGATTTACATAGGAAAGAAATGAAAAGTTCCTATCAAAAAGTGATGAATAGTGAAGCCAAAGCTCATAGATTTGTCAATTCTAATGTATGTGGTGTACTATAGGTGGATTCATTGGGAAGAAGTATATAATATGTCACAACAATTTATGATACATATAAATAGTTGTGCTTTGGCCTTAGACCAATTATCCTATAATATGGTGCTTTAAAAGTATTCTTTCCAGGGTGTAGCAAGTGAAAAAGAATAATTTGGAGTATCTACATCCAAACAATGGGGAACAATTTACGTCTATGAGGTTTGAGATGAATTATGCACACAATGGAAAATGATATGAATGGAGCAAGCCAACGATGCCACAACACAATGGTAAAGTTGAAATGATGATCGTACCATTTGCAAGTAGTCAATGCATTTTGAGAATTATATACATTCCAAAGACATTCTAGGGTGATGTAGATAGGAATCTATGTTTTCATAGTACCTCAAGTCTATACTTTGTTTCTATTTTAATATGTATGAAGTTAGGGATTAGTGAGGATAAAATATAGTTACACCTATGGGTTCTTGGGTTAAAAGGATTTGCAAAAATTCCCAAGAATGGTGACAACATAGATTGATAAAGTGGTTCCATGCATATGTATTAGATATGGAAATCATGAGTTTGTCAATAGGTTAGTATCTATAGAAAATACCTTAAGGATTCCCACATACATGGCATTCTTTTAGAGTTATATTGTAATATAGTTTGATAGTGGTAGAGAATAGCATACATGAACATATGATAGTTATAAAGATGATGATTATGAGGATAATTTATCTTCTTCACATGTGTTATCATAAATGATAAAAAAAATAGTGCAATCATCCTATGGAACAAACTGATAGCAAATCAAGTATTGATGCTCCATATAAGAAAGTTGGTGATTCTAAGACTAAGTCATATACTTTTGGGCATGGGTGTAGGACCATCATAAAAAAGTGATATCTGAGAAATATTGAAAAGTATATGAAATAGTTTGTTATCTTTATCTAGATATGTGGTAATCATGTATCTTTTACTCATTGTTTAGTGAAATATAGATACTTATCATGAGGCACTCATATAGACTAATCACATAAGAAATGGTCATGGATGCTTAGATTATTTGTTCATAAATACTTTACATATGATCTTGTGGAACTTCTAACATGATAGAAAGAATAAAAAACAAGTGGGTATAAAAGTTGAAGAAAGATGACGATGTCAGACAAGTTAGATATGATTGAGGACTAACTATGAAGGGTTTTAATTAGAGGGTAAAGGTGGAATATGATGAAAGATTTTTACCTACATTGAAGTCACTTCGACTGTATTGATTCTCAACTTGGTTTACATCCTAAATATAGAATTGAGAAAATGAATGTAAAGACAAATTATATTCATAGTGTCCTTGTAGAAGAGATCTACATAACCCAAACATAGAGATTTGAGGTCAAGGGAAATAATTACTTAGGATGTTAGATTGAAGAAGATCCTTTATGGGTAAAAAAATAGATCTGTGACAGTGATACATGACATTCGATTCCTTCTTGTTAAGTCATAAGTAAAGTAACAAAAGACAAGTGCAAATCTATGTCTACACTAGGAAGTTTCCTAAATGTAAGATAATTGTTTTTCTACTCTATGTTGATGAGATGTTGTTAGTGGAACAAAATCTTAAAAGGAGCATACTTTTCATATTTTTGGATCTAAATCACAATACGGGATGGATATGTACCTCTTCTCCTCTCACAACTAAGGATATATCATCTTTTTACTATAGTGGATTATCCATTTCTTGCCTTT